>MU185559.1:92470-109924 GCA_016904865.1 Pissodes strobi
GCCTCTTATGTTGCAGAAATCTATTCTAAATTGGTTCGGTATCTTTGCTGTCTGTGAAATGCGGAATGAAGGGCTCCCAGGGCCACCCAGCGCCCGGAGATCCGAATGGCCGGGGAGTTTACTTCCGGAATATTTTGATCCTGGAAGCACCATCATGTCCATATATTCCTACTGTGGAACCCGGGACCACCAGCGCGGAAGCGGAACGTGATTTGGGAAAACTACTTAGCGCTTCCCAATTCTGGTGGGGTGGTCTTTCACCGGACGATGCGAGTAGGCTTATGCATCTACCACCTAGGGCCGCTTCCACTAGAAGCATCGGCCTCAGACTCATTCCTTTGGCGGTCCCTATTCTGACAGGGGTAAAAATGGGGTTTGTTGGATCACTCCCCAGTGATCAGCTCCAAACTTGTACTTTGGTGTTCTCCAGCCTGGAGGAGGACGATGGGATTTGATGGGCCACATCCCGTGGCAACTCGTAATGGTGGGGGCGTCACTCCCCGTAATCAAACTGCTCTCACCAGTTTGACGTTCCTGCCTAATGAGATAATATTCTAAATAGGCGGGTTACCTCAATATGATCTTGATTAGCATGAAGGAAGGCCTGCCCAGTTTCATCAGTGATGTTTTAATTCAACCTGAAGTATCCATAGGTAGCTGAAGCACTTTTAATTATAAACAAATACCTTACTATTTCTGTAGCGCATTACTAAATATTGTTTTTTCGATCTAAGCACAGATGCTCAATCTGCCAGAACAGATGAGGCAGAGGAAAAATCGAATGAAATTGACGGAGCCTTCGACGATTTGGATGAAGATCGTGTTGAAGAAGATAATGAAGATTATAGTGATTTTGAATAATGAATGGCATTTATTGTGCCACAGTTTTCTTAAACATAGTTTGATGTATTTATATCAAGATTTCTATATGTCTTTCCAATGCAATTGAAATATTTGCTATAAAACAAAAAATGAGAGAACTGAACCATGAACTCGAAATTACCACAAGTCGCGTGCACACTTTCAATTCCAAAGTTCTATTGACTGCTGACGAAATTGGTTCTACGAAAATTAAAACTAACTACTGCTTTTCAGATAGTATTAAATAAATTAATGTTTCGCAAAATTTCGGCTTCGAGAGAACATTTTCGCGGAATTTTTTTAGCGACATGTACGCAGCAGTGCTGACGCCGTGCCTTCCATTATTATGCTCACTGACTATTTGTTTCGACTTTCGGATTGAATCAACTATTTTGAACTATTTACAGATAAAAGTTTTCAAAAAGGGTTTAGTTTTAACTTCACATGTTTACTAACGCGTCAGGTGCCGTGCTAACTGTCCAACTTGTGACGACTTCTTCGTCTTAGGACGCTGTCTCCCTTCGAAGGTTGGCGATCCGACTGGCTATAATGGTGCGTGGAACCGCACCTCTGAAAATCTCAATAGATGTTCGTCCGAACCATGGACGCGGATCCTTTAGCCACGAGTTCTGCCGTCTGCCCATAGATCGTTTACCCTCGATCTTTCCCTTTATGACGAGTCTGAGGATTTCGTAACGCTCTCCCCTCATAACGTGCCCGAGGTATTGGAGCTTTCGTTCTTTGATGGTTGTCAGCAGCTCTTTACCATTACCTATCCACCTCAGTGCTTCCTCATTGGTTATCCTGTCTACCCAGGATATACGCAGTATACGGCGATACAAGTACATCTCAAAGACGTCAATGCGGTTCTCCATTGATTGGCTGAATGTCCAGCTCTCGAAGCCATAGGGTAGCACTGGGAAGATATAGCAACGCAATATACGTATGCGAAGCTGTAGGTTTAGGTCTCTACTAGTGAAGAGGGTCTTCATGGAGATGAATGTCCTTCTGGCCTGCTCTATCCTTGATCTGATTTCCATTTTAGGGTCACTGTTCTCGTTTATAAGGGCTCCAAGATATTTACTGACGGCACTAGTTCCACGACCTGGGTGTTAATTTGAAGGACCGTCTTCGTCTTGGTATGTCGGAGAGCACAACCACCTTGGTCTTGGCAATGTTAATGTGTAGGCCATACTGTGTGCTATGTTCAACGATAAGGTCCATCATATTCTGGCCATGTGAGAGGCTGCCGGCGAGCATGACCGTATCGTCAGCGAATCGAATATTATTAATAAGGGTGCCGTTGATCTTAATGCCCTCTTTCACATCCTCCAGTGCCTCTCGGAACACTGCCTCCAAGTATATATTGAAGAGGAGAGCGGACAGGACATACCCCTGTCTGACACCCCTCCTGATTTCTGTTTCTTCGGATGTTATACCCTCTACCTTAATCTCTGCAGTTTGATGCCAGTACAGATGCGTGATGATGTTGAGATCTCCCGCATCGCTCCCGCAAGGCTCCATTATTGTGTGGGTGGCGTGCAGCAGATATATTGATGACGTTTTAGAACCACATGTTGTTTGTTCCCTTTGCTCCATTTGCGGGAGACGATTTCATGCTAATGCATGGTAACGCTCAACCGCATGTTGCGAGAGTGGTTACTGAATATTTAGATGAGGTGGAAATCCCAAAAATTAATTGGCCCTCCCTCAGTCCCAGCTTAAATTCGATCGAATATGTTTGGGACGCATTGGGCAGAAAAGTGCGGTCTCAGATACCTGCTCCAGCCAATTTACAGGAGCTTAGTGAAGTATTCATTGAAGAATGGCAGCAAATCGATCAAGATCCTTATATATGGAATCTTACTGATGGTATGCCAAGGCGTATGGAGGCTGTCATTCGAGCAAGGAAGAAACAGGGAGGGGAGGAAACACTTAGTGATGCGACAATCGAATATTACCAACCGAATATTCCCATAAATTCTGTAATTTACGGTAATATTCGCTCACCCTCAAAGGAATATTCGGTTTTGGGCAACATATTACGGTTATATTACCGAGAACATTCCCGGTAATATTACGAATGCATTCGTGATAGCTTCTGTGTATTAAGTCACAAGAGTGCCCTCCTGCGATCGCGATTTCTGGGCCCTTACCCTCATCAGGCAGGCTTTGCACCCAGGGAGCTCTGAAACTACAGATCTCAATGGGTGCAAAGCCTGCCTGATGAGGGTAAGGGCCCAGAAATCGCGATCACAGGAAGGCACTCTTGTGACGTAATAAAGCATAACTTTTGTTCCATCATATATGGTCGACTCTTGCACTAGCAAAGGATTACAACATCGTATAATCTTTGTGAAACATTTTTCATATATATTATATTGACCAAGAAATTGAAGTGCGATATATTTATATTCGCACGTTCCCTTCAATATACATTTGATAGGTGGTGCACTATTTGCTTTTCTACTAGTTTGTTGGGTTTGCAATCGAAGCAATTCGACGCCTTGACAACAGATGGAGCCAGGTTCTACGCCTGTCTCATTATATTTTGACTGTTTGGACGAAAAAGCCTGCTTTATTATGCCACATTGAGATCTGTAGTTTCAGAGCTCCCTGGGTGCAAAGCCTGCGCTTCTTTGACAAGCATTTTGTTTCTTTATTCATTGATTTATCTCTAAGATTGTCTGACATACAGCTTTTTTGCTGAAATATACAGATGATCGCTTGTTGAGATTGAGATTGCGGATTTTACGGAATCCATGAAAATACTGCGGTATACGTTCAGCAAGATCTTGACCAAACTCGTGGTGTTGCAGTTGCAATAAGACGGTATATAGACGTTTAAAAGGAGTTAATTTAAAAGCTAGAAAACCTGCAAGGGGTCCCAATTTTTTGCCCGAATATCGTGCGGGTACTGCGGGTAAAATAAATTTCGTCGAAAATTATGGAGAATAGAATATTGCTGAATGTTCGATTGTCTTGTTTACGAATGAGTCAGGATTTTGCTTTAAAATAGTATATTGAAGAAGAAGTGTGTGGAGAATGGATTAATAAGAATTTAATAACAGAATGCAAAAGTTTTAACGGTGCTTCAGTTGATGTGGAGAGATATTTCAATGAATGGAAAAACACCTTGTCCTGTTATTCCGGTGAGGTAGTCGATAACAGCCCAAATCTACAGTGATATTTCACACCAGATGTCTTACCTCATAGCATGTTATGTTATTTAGGTTAAAATTGTTTTCACATCATACATATTATATAATAAATTAATACAAAATAATCCATTCTGGGCTCAATTTTAAATATAAAATTGTGAAATTTCGTTTAATAGTATATTTCTGAACAAAGATAATAAATTACCTACCAAAGTTAAATTTCCTAAAATTCTCCTAAATTACGGTAAGTTCTCGTAATTTAACGAATATTACCGACCAAAAATAAATTACGGTAATTTTTACATCACTAGAAACACTCATTAATGAGTTATTTGTTACTGTTATTGTTTATTGTTTTTGTGTGTGTTTTATTTAATGCCATTTTTGTGCTTTGAGTTTAAAATCTTATAATATTTTTGTAGGGGATTAATTAAATTGTGTTAAAAAGTTTGTACTGTTTCTTTAAAAATAGAAGTATTGGATGACTGTCATCCTCGATAACAATCAGCTGTGTTCCGGCCTGTGCTTTAACCCAAGGGATCTCCATTGCAGGCCGGAGGAGAAAACTGGCAATTTTTATAATTAAGGCTGAGCCCATATCTTCAACGTCATCAATTTTCATATTAACTAAATCGTCACAACACATAGCACCTGCAATTCCTAATACTTGAACAACCTTCATCATCAAATATACATTATTAGGGGCCGTATTCAGGTATAGATCTACTTCCTCCTTTGTAAAATCCTTTTTTAGGTATATAACCACCATTTTGCCTTTTTTAAAATGGTCGTAATTTCGATAAATTTGTGAAATACACCATACCGCTCCTGTGCACATTTTCTTCTTTACACCAATCCATCAATCGCTGATATGCAAGTTCATAAATTTGGAGATTTAGGTGGCAAGAGATTTAGAGATACTGCTTCTGCAGTTTCCAATATATCCGCAGGTATATTTTTTGCATCTAGTTCGGATTCATTTTCAAAACTAGTAAAGAAATAAGACGCTGGATTGATATGTCTACATCAATATTTACCAACAATCACCATAATATCCATGATTACACCTACCTGCCATCGCTGTTATAATATTCCGAGTTATTGCCAAATAGTTGAATGACTAAATGTATTAATTTCAACTTGGTTGGGGAAAAAATAGTACATAACATACGCCTAGATAAACCCACACCAGATGCACCGCGGCCTGCACCAAATAATCTGGGTATGATTATAGAATTTGTTCTTCAAAATTAAAATAGTTGGTCCGCACATGAAAACGTATTTTGTTGGTGGACAGGGTCAGGAAAAGTAAAAATTTGCAATAGCCATTCACTTTCTCTTTTCCCAACAGGTGGTCATGGAAATCTTGTGTTATTATGACTGCTCTGACTTTTTTGCAGAAATTCCCTTAATACGCTTTATTGTATGCCGATTTAAGGTTATTTTAACATTGAAAATGCTCCTGTTATGCTAATATAGGGCCTCAAACATTGAAAAAGTACATGCTACATTTGCCACATGACGTCATACGCGTGAGAGAACGTGTTAGTTTGTTTATTTAAACTTAAATTTGATCATAAGGTATCGGAATCCATTCAAATGACTAAAATAAATTGGAACTAACTGAAACTAACCGAAAGTTGATTGAACGACTAACCAAAACTATAGCCCAAAGTAACTAAAAAGCACCAAAACGTGCTAAACCGTATCGGAACAGGTTACAAACATTAAAATAAGTTAAAACTAACCAAAACGAGCCAAATTTTAAGGACTAACCAAAACTAACCAAAAATATTAAATTTGATTAAAACATCGAAACTGATTCAAACGTTTAATATAAATTGGAACTAGCTAAAAATAGCCGAAAGTTGATTGAATATCTAACCAAAACTAACCAAAACCAAATAAGAGCACCAAAATGGGCTAAAATGTTAAAGTAAGTTAAAGCTAACCCAAATTAACCGAATATTGGCGACTAAGGTAAATTAACCAAAAACATTAAAATTGATTATAACGTATCGGGACTGGTTCAAATGACTAAAATAATTTAAAACTAACTGAAATCAACCGCAAATTTATTGAACGACTAACCAAAGTATCCAAAAGCACCAAAAAGGGCTAAAACGTATCAGCACAGATTAAAAATATTAGTTTAAGTTGAATTTAAGACTAACTTAAATTGACCAAAAACATTTAAACTGGTTATAGCGTATCGCAACCAGTTCAAATGGCGAAAATAATTTGGAACTAACTGAAAATAACCGAAAGTTGATTGAATGACTAAAAACTAACCAAAAAAATTAAACTGAAAATAACCAAAAGTTGATTAAACGACTAACCAAAACTAACCAAAAGCACCACAACAGGCTAATTTTCAGTTAGTTTTAATTTATTTTAGTCATTTCAACCAGTTCCGATACGTTATACCCAATTTTAGTGTTTTTGGTTAGTCACCGAAATTGGGTTAATTTGTATTAGTTTTAACTTACTTCCATAGTTTAAATCTATTTCGATACGTTTTAGCCGTTTTGGTGCTTTTAGTTACTTTTGGTTAGTTTTAATTAGTCATTCAATCAACATTCGGTTACTTTCAGCCAGTTCCAATTTATTTTAGCCAATTGAACAGGTTCCGATACGTTATAATCAATTTAAACGTTCTTGGTTAATTTTACTTAGTCGTCAAAATTCGGTTAATTTGGGTTAGTTACTTATTTTAATACTTTATCAGTTCCGATAGGTTTAGCCCTTTTTGGTGTTTATGGCTACTTTTGATTAGTTTTGGTTAGTCATTCAATCAGCATTCGGTTAGTTTTAGTTAGTTTTAATTTATTTCAGTCATTTGAACCGGATCCGATACGTTATAACCAATTTTAATATTTTGGTTCATTTTAATTTAATTTAATCTCCAAATTTCGATTAATTCGGGTTAGTTACTTATTTTAATACCTTTAATCAGTTCCGATACGTTTTAGCCCTTTTTGCCGTTTATGGTTACTTTTGAATTTTGATTAGTTTTGGTTAGTCATTCAATCAGTTTTCGGTTAGTTTTAGTTAGTTTTAATTTATTTCAGTCATTTGAACCGGATCCGATACGTCATAACCAATTTTAATGTTTTGGTTGATTTTAGTTAGTAGCCAAAACTCGGTTAATTAAACTTAGTTTCAACTTACCTTAATAATTTTAATATGTTCCGATATGTTTTAAGCCTAGTTCTCAGAGCTTCGACTGTCGCCCGCGACAATCCCCACTCCTTGTCTTTTCAATGTCGAGCGACAGCTGACACGTCACGATAATGTCAACCATCTGTCATTTTACACAATATCCCCAATGAAAATTAGGTGAAGTTGATTCAAACCAACTACAGCGACAACAAACTGGCGACACTGTGGAGGGGGTTAGGGGTTCTGACGTTCCTTGTCTCCTATTGGCCAGAGAGAGTGTAGCTGGCGACAGTCGAAGCTCTGAGAACTAGGCTTTAGCCCTTTCTGGTGCTTTTGGTTAGTCTTGGTTAGTCGTTCAATCAACTATTAGTTAATTTCAGTTGGTATTAATTTATTTTAATCATTTTAACCAGTTCCGATACGTTATAAACAATTTTAGTGTTTTTGGTTATTTTTGGTTAGTCACCAAAATTCGGTTTATTTGGGTTAGGTAGTAATATTTTAAATCTATTTCGATACGTTTTAGCCCGATTTGATGATTTTACTTACTTTTGGTTAGTCGTTCAATCAACTTTAGGTAAAATTCAGTTAGTTCCAATTTATTTTAGTCATTTGAACCGGTACCGAGACATTATAAGCATTTTTAATGGTTTTAGTTAGTTTTGGTTAATCACCAAAATTCGGTTAAATTGGGTTAGATTGAACTTACTTCAATATTTTAAATCTATTTTGATGCGTTTTAGCCCGTTTTGGTGCTTTTGGTTACTTTTGGTTAGTTAGTCGTTCAATCAACTTTCGGTAAAGTTCAGTTAGTTTTATTATATTTTAGTCATTTGAACCGGTTCCGGTACATTATAAGCAATTTTAATGTGTTTAGTTAGTTTTGGTTAGTCGCCAAAGTTCGGTTAATTTAGGTTAGTTTTAACAACATTTGCAATGTGTTCTGATAAGTTTTAGCCCGTTTTGGTGCTTTTAGTTACCTTTGGTTAGTTTTGGTTAGTCATTCAATCAACTTTCGGTTACTTTCAGTTAGTTCCAAATTATTTTAGTCATTTGAACCGGTTCCGATACGTTATAATCAAATTTAATGTTTGTGGTTTGTTTTCGTTAGTCGCCAAGATTCGGTTCGTTTTGGTTAATTTTAACTTTACTTTAATTTTCGCAACTTGTTCCGATAGGTTTTAGCCCGTTTTGGCGCTTATGGTTAGTTTTGGTTAGTGGACCATTCAGCTTTCGGTTAGTTTCAGTTAGTTCCAATTTTTTTAGTTACTTGAACCGGTTCCGACACGTTATAATCAAATTTAATGTTTTCGGTTAGTTTTGGTTAGTCGCCAAGATTCAGTTCGTTTTGATTAGTTTTAACTCACTTCAATTTTTGTAACCTGTTCCGACACGTTTTAGCCCGTTTTGGTGCTTTTGGTTAGTTTAATAAACTTTCGGTGAGTTTCTGTTAGTTCCAATTTATTTTAGTCATTTGAACCGATTCCGATACGTTATAATCAAATTTAGGTTTAAATAAACAAACTAACAAAATCTCTCACGCGTATGACGTCATGAATGTGGCAAATGTAGCATGCACTTGTTCACGATTTGACGCCCTATACTAGGAAAACAGAAACATTTTCAATGTTAAAATGCATTTTTAGATTGTCAGACATGCGGTGGTTAAAACAAAAGTTCCGATATCATAATAATAAAAAAAAATCCCATATGTGGCCAATATTCTGGCGGACACTGTATAACATTAGTTGGATTTTAAAAAGATTTAACTATAACATTGTATCTGCCAGTTTTCAGATTTAATTGAATTTCGTGCTCATTCGATTTTAGAATATGCAATAATTTTGGAAATAAGTGTGCTGGAATGTGCATTAAAGAGCATTTATACATACCTTTCAGGATCGCGGGGTAATTCAAGTAATGATTTTTCGCCACCGCTTCTAGTAAAACAATTCAAATTAAGGTACTTATAACCAGGCATTTTTAACAAAAATAAAATAAAGATTAATTATTTTTCATAACACTCTCGGACGAAACCAAAATACTCGCGTGGCTCGCGTTTAAAACCACACTAGAACTTGCCCTGACTATTTCTTGAGATGGCTGGCCATCCCAAGGAGGCGGAGATTTAAACGAATTCTTGTTTCATGCGTTAGGTGGGAGTTTTCGCATCTGCTGTGGGTTTATCTGGGGCATACGGATTAAACGTGCATTTTTACTCCCAATTTTGCATTCGCGCGGCTGCGCTGCGCTCGGCCTCGCAACTGCAAAAAGTTTTGTAAAAAAATTATGCACTTTTAATCCTTATAATATAATACACTATTTTCTAGAATTTTACCGCATTTGTGCCTTCGAACCCTACCAGCGGTTCTCTTTAGTTCACCCACCCACTTCATTTTATTTCTTTACCATTTAAGTGAGAAAATCAGCGATTTTGATGAGATGTACTACGAGAACAATATCTTTGATTTTTAGGAAATAGACACAAACTAGTCAACAGAAGGGTTAATTTATTTTATACGTGCCTAAACAAAATTTATCTAATTTTCAGAGGGATAGCTGTCGGAATCTATACGACAAATACGCCAGAAGCATGCCAGTACTCTGCAGAAGTCAGCAGAGCAAATATAATAGTAGTGGAGGACGAGCGACAGTTAGAAAAAATTCAGAGTGTCCGACACAATTTACCTAAACTTAAGGCCATTGTACAATATTCTGGAGAACCTAAACAAAACGATGTTATAAGTGTACGCATTTATTATTTTAAATATGTATTTGTATATCTTAATTTTTGATCAGGCTCAATTACCAAAATAGGCACTTCAGTACGTAGTTGTGAGATAAAGTAAGCAATTAATGGTTTTTGTGGTTTTGTCTTTCAGACACCTTTTAATAAGACGCGCAATTTCTTTTATATAGCAGGAAGCCTGAATTTCTTTTTTTCAAAAGCACAACTTGGTCGTCGTTTTGAGCAAAATTATTTAAGACGAGCCACACTTGACATCGACCATCGACCCCCTTCGATTTGGCTGATTTTTTGTGCACATGTTACCTACCCAGAGGGCAATCAAAAGCCAGAATATTAGCTCCCGCAAAAATTTATTGGATAAACTGTAGCGATTTTTCGTTTTTTTTTTTCACATTTTTTACTTGAATTTGGGTATTTTCGATTACGCAGAGGTTTTTTGTACTAAGTGGCTGATGGTTACCTAGTGTAAAATGCCCAAGGAACAAGAATATGTCCACAGATTTGACCTACGACAAATATCTCCAAAAATATTGGCCAAAAACTCAAAATTTACCAAAAATGTTCCAAATCGGGGAAATGTTCAAAAAAATCTTTTCTTTGACTATACGAGACGGTCATCTTATAGGGAAAGAGTCAGCGAATCCCACGGGCACATACCCAGATTTTTAGGACGAACTGTTTAGAAATTGCGCGGCTTCAAAGTTGGAGGTTTTTGTTTTCTTTAAAAAAACTCAATTTTTGATCTCGTGGGACAATGTCCGACCAGGGTAGGCAAACCTGCCAAGCAAGCGCGTTGGATAACTTGCCTATCAAGGGCTTCGGCTGCTGGCGTCCGGCGCTGTGCTGTGCACGGGCCAGGTCCTTTCCCTCTCCTCCCTCCAACCTCACCCGCCCTACTGTCTCTCCCCGACTCACCCGTCCAGTCTCCTCTCACGTAGTTAACTAGGTGACATCAGATGTTTTGACTGCCTACTAGGCGTCGTGAGGTGCGTTACTAATGCCCTAGTTTCGAGCTTTTGTATCTCTCCTGTCGTCAGGGGTGTTTCTGAGGTATAGTGTGACCGTCTAATTAGTGTATTGATATTTTATATAATGAATGAGATGCATGAGATTTTTGCCAAAGTAATTAAATTTATTTTTATATGAAACAAAATAATAAGAGCCTTTAGTGGGGCCTTCTCAAAATTCTCAGAGTGTACATTTTGTCCAGATCAGAGGAAGTCAAATACATTTTGTTCAGCTTCTCTTCAAGTGCTACTTCACAAAGCACATGTGGAAGAGGAATTGTTGCAGTTTTCATGTCTTTTGGCTAATTTAGCTCCTTGACTGGTAGATTTGGCATCAGGAGTGACACATCCATTTCTGATTCGTTCCTGTGGACGTCGGTGACCATTGTATTGGATCTGTTTTTTGCCAGCCGAACTACAACATACATTCCACTGAAACACTCGATGTTTCGGATGGTCTGGGATCCTTGGTGAGGGCTTCATTTAAAAAAGGCTCATCCTACTGGTCGGGCAGTGAGAAGAGACTGGAGGGGAGAGACGGTAGGGCAGGTGAGGTTGGAGGGAAGAGAGGGGAAGGGCTTGGCTCGTACGCTCAACACATCGCCGGACGCCAGTAGCCGAAGCCCTCGGGTAGCATTTTTATTTCGATCATCCCGTAAACAGCTTTTTATAGCGTGACTGTAATATCATTGTTAGCTAGAATACCCCCCGATATGTTTTTCCAATTTAACACTTCATGCATGAATCTCCGCTCGCTACGGTGGCGCACCCAACCAAAACTAACCCAAAATATGAAAAGCCTGCACATTTATATTATAGTCGCGCTATAAAAAGTCGGGATCTCGTACGCTCGATGCAAATATGCCCCCGGGTAGGCAAATTATCCAACGCGCATGCTTGTCAGGTTTGCCTTCCCTGAGCCCTCCTGGCGCTCCGGCTAAGGGACTGCGCTGCAGCACAGCTCACGTTTGTCACTTTCTGTCGCCTCTCGCTACCCGCACCGAGCGCTCCAGGAAGTCCAAGTATATCACAAAATTGGCCTGTAGGTCGGACATTGTCTCACAAGATCAAAAATTGAGATTTTTGAAAGAAAATAAAAACGCCTAACTTTGAAGCCGCAAAATTTGTGAACGGTTCGTCCTAAAAATCTAGGTATGTGCTCATTGAATTCTCTATAAGACTACCGCCTCGTATAGTCACAGAAAATATTTTTTGAACATTTCCCCAAGATTTGGGACTTTTCTGGTAAATTTTAAGAGTTTTTGGCCAATATTTCTGGAGATATTTGTCGTAAGTCAAATCTGTCGCCATATTCTTGTTCCTTGGTCAATCTTACACTAGGTAACTCATTTTCAGCTACTTAGTACAAAAAACCTCTGCGTAATCGAAAATACCCAAATTCAAGTCAGGAATGTGAAAAAAAAAAAACGCTACAGGTTAGCCAATAAATTTTTGCGGGAAATAATATTTTAGCTTTTGACTACCCTCTAGGTGGGTAACATGCTCACAAAAAATTAGCCAAATCGGAGGGGGTTGATGCCAAGTGTGACTCTTTTTAAATAATTTTGCTCCTTTGTCTTTTGGAAGTAAATCCGTTATTTTACAACGTGTGTAATTTAGATGCTGTCATTATTGTCATCTCTAAAATGGGGAGAGTTACGATATCGATTCATAAAATTAGACAAAAACTACCTTTTTCTACAGCCGCGCGCAAAATAACTAATTGTTAAATTCAAATGAAATCGCAAAATCGACGAATGCCGTGGATCCTTATTTTGCGCTCTAGCGCGAACATGGAAAAGAAAAATCTCACTTTTTCCGTCGAGTGTGCTATGAATGGTCATGGAAACCGAAGATAAATAAATGACAGTCGTGCGTTTGTTACAGTTTGTTACTGGCACTCCTGTTCTAAATATGCCCGAAGCCCGAATATAATATGTCAAAACAAAACTGACAGTCATTTGCAAATTTCAGAATAAGTATAGAGAAAAATGTGGATTTAATTTTAAAAAATGCGGCTGTAGAAAAAGTTCTGTGTGTTTTTCGAGCGCAAAGTAAGATTGCCGTTTTCGAAAGATTACTGCGCTCCGCTATGCGTCGCGCAGTAACATTCTTTCTCAAGCGGCAATCCGTTACTTTGCGCTCTAAATACACAAAAACTATTTTTGAATGTCACTTGACAGTATTGACAAATTATTCTCATAGATCCTATGGCACTCGACGACCGGTGTATGTGCGAAGATGTTGATTGGCACGGTTCTTGGATATTTGCAGGTCGTAATTAGGCGGAAACAGATGTCCTGGAAGTGAGTTCCATAGTGATGCAGTATGCCAGACAGAGCAGTCCTTGTAAAGCGACATTTTAGGTGTCTCCAGTTGTACGATGAACGGGTGCGTTGCCGTGTGTCGTGACTGTCTGACAGGCGTTGCTGGTATTTTTGTTGCGAAATAGCGCACCAAGCTTCTGCGAGGCTGATTTTAGCAACTTGGTCATGCCAGGACATATTGTGTTAGCCGGGACATCCAGTATTCTGATTAACGGGGATGAAGGAATCTTCTTCTTCTTTCTCAGCCTTGATTTGTCCACTCCTGGACATAGGCCTCTCCATTGATTCTCCATGCCTGCCGATCCTGTACCAATCTGATCCAGTTTTTACCCGCCTTTTCCTTGATATCGTCGTTTGAGGTCTGCCTACGCTTCTTGTAGTTTGTCTTCGTCTCCATCTTACAACCTTGGATGCCCATCTGTCCATATCCTGTCGTGCGACGTGTCCCGCCCATTGCCATTTCAGTTTTGCGGTCCTCTCCATGACATCTGTGATCTTTGTTCGTCCTCTTATCTCTGTGTTAGTTATTTTGTCTCGCAAGCTTACACCAAACATAGCCCTTTTCATGGTTCTCTGTGCCACTTTTAGTTTTTCAGCGCTTTTCTGTGTAAAGGGTATGGTTTCCATTCCATACGTTGCTACCGGGAGGATGCAGCTGTCGAAGACTTTTCTCTTTAGATTGATTGGAACTTCCTTATTTGTTAGTTTATGTCCTAAGTTGCCGAAGGCTGCCTACGTCAGAGCGATTCTTCTCAGATCTCCTAGCGTAATGGTATGTCCCAGATATACGTATTCATTGACAGATTCTATTTGATGATTCTTTATGTTAATTATATCATCGCTTTTGCTTATAATCTTTGTTTTGTTATAGTTCATGTTTAGGCCAATCTCTTGCGTAGCGTTGTTGAGTTGTTCCATCATAATTTTTAGTTCATTTATGTCACTGTTCAATAGGTTAATATCATCGGCGAATCGGAGATGGTTTAAGTAGCTGCCGTCTATATTTAACCCGAATTTGTGCCAATCAAGCCTCTTAAATACGTCCTCCAGGGCCAGACTAAAGAGTTTCGGCGATATAACATCGCCCTGTCGAACTCCTCTTTCTAATCTGATTTTGTCTTTTTCCAGGTCTTCATCGATTTTGACATGAATTGTGGAGTTTTCGTTCCATGATAACGAATCAAGGACATGAAAACTCCACATATATGATAAAGGAATACTCTGCATTAAACTTGCTGCATTAAACTGGACCAAATTCCTATTGCACCAAGTTCGAACTTTCTCTAGATCTTGATTAATTGTTGTAATCTTCTTCTGTCTGCAGTGATAAGCTTCAGTGGCTGGTAAAGGTTTTTCTTATATAAATTAGTAGACAAGGGTACTGTCATCTGCAAAACTGTGGTTTCGGACAGCAGGTCATTAATATAAATGAGAAACAGAGTTGGTGGAAGTATTGCTCCCTGAAGCACTACCGCATTAATGGTGAATGTGTGTGGGATGTGTTTACCAATTGCAACATTCTTAAGGAAACTGGCACGCCAGCTACAGAGAGACCCTTCGTCATGCCAAACTCTGTCGCATGCCTTCGAAATATCTAACCCAATGGCTCGAGATTCTCCGTAGTTTTCAATTGCCCTACTCCATATATGAGTGACATAGGCCAATATATCTCCTGTCGATAACTGTTTGCGGAAGCCGTATTGGTTTTCGCTAATTAATCGGTTGGTCTCGAGGTACTTGATTATTTGCTGATTGACTACACGTTCCATGACTTTGAAGATTATTGGAAGCAAGGCAATTGGGCGTGGTTTTCTTGCCTTTTTTGGAACAAGTTGCACTCGCGCGACTTCCCAAAAAGATGGGCAAATCCCTTTCGGTAAAACGAAGTTCTAGAAAAATAATGATAAGTGTCTTATTCGATGCAGAATCCTCTAAAGTCAGTGTTCATTTTTCGACTTTTGTAAGAAATTAATTTTCAACGATTTCCCACGTCTGGAAATAATCTTAACCTATCGTCTACAACCTCCAAATTTCTAACTTCAGTATATTAACTCTCGTCATTCCGGAGTTGACAATAGTTGTTTCACCTAAATTAGTCACCCTGTATACTGTCAAGGAATTAATTATTCCTAATCACATGTAATATATAACTAAACAGGCATTTTTGTAGCAATCTAACTGTATGAAGAAGATGTATTTTCAATTAACTGTTTATTTTCAAATATAAGATAATTATTTAATGATCTAATTGGTGTAATTTTCAGAGGTTCTAATAGTAATTATTTCAATTTTAGTGGAAACAATTACTGGAAATCGGCACAAACTTACCAGACACACTTGTCGATGAAAGACTGAAAAATATCGCTATTAACGAATGTTGTACATTAGTTTTTACCGTAAGTATATTTTTTGCCTAATAAGATTTACCTTGGCATGAATGCAAAGTTTATTATACGGGGTAACCCATTGCGCTTCTAGTCTGCTCTGGGACGCAGCCATATCCTTGTATTTGTCAGAGTTCAAAGTTTTCTAGTCTAGTCTAATATCTACACTATTGTTTGTTTAAAAAAAATCGAAAATCTCCTTTGTTCCCTAAACTTGGATCATTAACCTGCCCTAGCTCCTGAAATGTAGGAGCCCCAATTATACGCCAATGGGAACTGTTAATCAGCAATTCTTATCGTACTGTCTCTGTTTATTTTCTTCTTTTCTACTGGTTCTGTAATTTTCGTTTCAGGTACCTAAGCAGGTCGTATAAAAAAAACATGCAAAAAATAATGGAAACTGCATCCGCAAATCTCTCCTAGGTGCTAGGGATCTTCAATGGGGGGCACCAAAATAAGGTTTTTCAAGTACCTGTTGAACTGTTTTAGATATATCAACGCGTTTTTACATGTGTTAGTTTGGGCAAAGAGTAGAGAGTTTAAGAGAGGACAGCCGGCCAATTTCCTTTGATGTTTCAATACCTTCTTCATTGACCTCGTCCCTTTAAATTGGTAGTAAAGCGACGTTGTCGCTTACAATTTTATTTTGGTGTTAGCGATGTTGCCATTTTCTTTACTGCTTTTTATTATTAGTAGACAGGGCCGGCTTAATCCCAATTTCTATTTTAATGAGAAGGTAAATCGTTTTTTTTTTCAATTAAAATTTGGCCTCGTTTAACTATGGTTTAGATAATATATACTTTTTTTTTACCTTACCTTCATTATATTATATAGGTAAGGTAAAAACATTTAGAATTATGGTTAGTTTCTACTGCATTCTGAGGTAAATGAAAAAAAATATAAAATAAGGGCTCGATTATAAAAGCAAACAAACATTTGGCGATTAGCCTTGTCGGTTATGATCTGACTACCTTACAAATAAAACTTCAATAACTGTGAACACGAATTATTTTTTTGTGTCGCGTTTTAATAAGATTAATTTGATATAAAGTGCATCTATAAAAAAATTATTACATTAGTAAGTAAATCAGGTGTAGAAATTGCAGTGTACAAAGTGTTATGTGATCAAATAATTATACTTCTTTTTTTATTATTTTTTCTTAATAATAGGTAACTGGTTACATTAGTAAGAAATGGTCTTCAAACAACGTGTAGCACTGTTTAACACAAATAACACCTAACATACATTATTACACAAATAATATACAACCAATGATGCAAAAGAACCCTTAAAACTAATAAAAACAACATTCATATTTCTAATTTTTATTATTTTCATTATAAAATGATGAATAAAAATATTAATACTGATATAAATAAATAAAATTGGCAAACAGTTTTCACTAATAATTACAAGAAGAAAAGTTTAAAAAACATAGTATATTAATATTGCAAAAATACAAGTACATATTTATATTGCTATATAAGTTTGTAATTTCTGAGATACAAATAACATAGAAAATGGATATAAAAGTATCCAAAAAATTACAGATTAAGTAAAATATTAATTTTCCGATATTTTCTTGGAGTAGTTTTAAACGAAAAAATAATTTTTTATACTGTGTTAAAATATCACAGTTTTTATTATTATCGAAGATCAAAAAATAATTTCCTACTATTTATTGTACTACATTTTTCAATTTATAATAGTTTAAGTCAAAGGTTTAACAAGGTGGAAAAAAATTGTCATATAATCTCTCTTATAAAATAAAGTTACTTTGGGTTAATAATACAGATAATATG
>MU185560.1:0-29975 GCA_016904865.1 Pissodes strobi
CTTGACTGCTTTATTGTTATATTTTATCCATCCTGATGCGGCGAAGATCTTTTAATTCTATTATGTATTCGTATGACTAATTTTAAAAAGGATGAGTTTATGCAATGTTCACAAATAGTTTTAGATACATATTCACACAAATACATAATAAAATTTTAGAAATCTCCACCTCATCAAAAGGGACAGAGCATCAAAGTCGTTGATATAAGAAAATTGTAGTTTTAAAAGATGCTCAAAATTCATTTACTTTCAAAATGTTGGTTGACAAAACCTAAAACGATACTTGTCGTTGTGATCTAGTATTCAGCTGTTCAACTTCTAATTCAGAATCCCATGAGTTAGACAAAGACATATATCATTTGTTTTTGCAACAGCGTCGACACGACTTTGGCTTCATCTAAAATCACGTTTCGTGATGCTAGATAAAGAGAGAGCTATATGGAAATGCCTTAAGCAAAAGAGATGGCATGAATAGGATAAATTTTCTATTTCACTTAACTGTGTCTTCGTGGTTTGTCTCTGAACCGGATTTACATCAATACTCCTAGAGGGACAAATAAAGGTACTGCTATTTGAATTATTTTAAAATGTCCGTACTATTGCATTACCTTGCATCTTGCATAAAAATAAAATTATAAATTTGTACTGGAAAAACATGCAGTTCTGTACGACATTCTATAGATATACCACCCCACACCATGACGGATCCACGATTAAAGCTTTTATACCTTTTGATCAAATCTTGGTTAAATTTATCTCTGGTTCTTCTCCATACTCTTGTTCATCCATATTTAAACAATTTCTTTATTCAACACATTCGCCCAGAGTCGGTTATTCCATAAACTGACGTCGGACAGAAAGATGTGGGTGCAATAATTTTGGACCTTTTGAAGGCCTCCTAGCTTTTAAGTTTAGTTTATCTTTAACAGATTTATTATCACGATTTCATAAAATTTGTAGTCTAATAAAGCGATCAACTATGCGGGATCTTTTTCTTGTACGATTGGAACCCATCCTATGACTCACACTTCCGGTTTTTTGTACCTAGGAAATACTCTTCGGTCTGTAGTTTCAGCTACTCCCATTGTATAAAGCCACCAATCATCTGGCTGTTTGCACTGCGGTCATTTTGGACATTTTATTAAACTTGCCAAGATTTACGACTAAACCAATGGTCAAAACAAAAATTGTAATTCAACACACACTATGAACCGCGTGTCAAATCAATGTCAATCAAATAAATTAATAGAGTCATTATGCCAAATCGTCTGTGAAAGAAAACGAAAATGCAAAAATTTTGTAAAAACGCGGTATCTCAAAAAGTATTAGAGATAAAAGAATGAATAAAAAAATCAAACATATTGTAAAAAAGTGATCTTTTAAAGGGAATGTGAATATTTTTGTAAATCAGCTCTCTATATATAGAGGGCGCTTTAAAATTTTAGAAAACCATATCTTCAATTTTTTTTACTTTCCTTTTTGGGAAATCTGAAAAATCTACCAACTACACTGACTTTGATATAGAAAGAACTAAATAAGCTACAAGGAAGGTTCTTTGTTTCAGAAATGACAGACAAAGCTTCAAAGTTGCAGCTAAAACTAGGTGCGGCACTTTTTATCGAACTATGTACTTGTTACTCCAAAGTGAATTTTGAAACTTATTGTACCTGTTTAAGCGTAGATTATATTATTCTTTAAATTATTATTTTGTGAGTCTCTTTTGAACTTAAGAATGATTTATTGAATTAATACATAATACGTGTCTCAGTTAGCAATAGTATGCTTCGAAAGGCTGTAACCCGTGATATAATTAAACTAGGCCTAGCACAAGGAAATTTGGATAATATATTATGAAGAGATACAAATGAAGTTCAGTGGATCTATTATTTATAGATCCATCAGGTGACGCGTCGCGCTTTTCCATGTCATTTCAATATACAGTGCAACTAGCATCTTTCGTGTCGGATAACGTAATTCGAACGTGGATCAACAACCTCGTTCGAAGCCCTGAAAACATCCAAGTTGTTCGAAAGGCGGTGCAATGAAGTTCTCCATCAAGATCTTCAATTTCATCCTTACAAAATTCAAATTCAGTAATCTTGATCTGGGTAATTATCAATACCGAATTCGATTTTGTGAGGATATACTCAGGAGGCTTGAAGAAAATGACGACCAAGTGAACAACTTGTGGATGATCGATGAGGCGCCCTTCCATCTCTCTGGTTTTGTGAATAAACAAAATTTCAGATATTGGGCGGATGCAAACCCTGATTTACTTCATGAAAAGACTCTTCATTCTTCAAAAGTTACAATATGGTGTGGAATTTCAGCAAATGGAAGTATAGGCCCATTTTCTTCGAAAATGCGGTGACCGCCAATTCTGAGTGATACGTTGCAATTATTCGTAGCTTTCTCACAATAAATTTTAAAACTGCATTGATTATGTAGGTTAAAGGAACCAACGTCTTTCTCGGGATATTTTTATCAGGTTATAGGTAATAGTGTTAGAACCAACCGCTTTTCTGCCGGACAGTTTCTTTAGTATTGCCATCACCAAATTTGACGGTCTTATCAGGACCCCATTGGCAGAATTGGGTACTTCTGCGTCTTAAATATTGTAACAAGATCCGAGATGCTGTATTGGACAGGCGTGCTGCGAATAACTCCTATATCTAGAAAGGACTAAGCGCTAACAAAATTTTAGCTCGTGGTGTATTGCATTTGGGCCTTTGCTATTTGAAGCGAAGATGTAAGAGGGTGGCTAGCGCGTGGAAGGATAATCGCGATCAAGGGGCAAGTGGATGCAACGTTGCCAGACTACTACGATCGTAGCGAATATTAAGATGCCCGTATATAAAGAATGTATCTTACATTACAATTTCTCCAATATTCTAAAAACATATTTCCATAAGGTGTTCTTTCCTCTTTCTATAATGTGGTATTTTGTAATTTATTTATTTAATTATCTAATACTACAACCGTGTGCGCATTTTACTAAAAGTAAATAAGTACCTACGTCTTAAATTTCGTGCATTATTACTAATTATTTCTCTAAATACATATATGCGTACACATGTATTAGATACATTATTAATATTATATATCTATACCTATAAAATATACACAGACACCTTGCTTTTACATATATATTTAAAATCATACATATATCACAGCATAATTTGCCGATCTCAATAAGCCAATGATTAGTTTGTGAAATTAATGGCTGCCCTAATCGGACATTGTTGCATTTTTGTGATGAATTCGGAACTATTTATGTATTTTTAAGTGCGCAAAACTTGTATCTAATATTTCGTTGTATATTTAGGTATACAATTTATATTGTTAGGCGTATTTTTAAATACGTAAAACTATATATCGGAGTGAAATACGTGTTGCTTTGCTTGGCGGTTTGTGTCCTCTTGTCTTTATAGTTCAAGGTGTACGTCATATTTATAACTTTTTGTTCGTGTTTAATTGTATAAATTTATCTCTTTAATAACATGGCCCTCCCCTCGCTACGGGAGCGCATCCAACAAAAACTAACCAAAACTAACCAAAGGCCTGCCCAAAATGAAGAATTACCCCACGCTGCATGTCTGGCGTTGAAGTTTCCAATAAGTAATGACTGTTACAAATAAAATGACCCAGAAAAAAAATTCAACATTCAGTGAATTTAATGACTGGTAACTTACCGGTCATCCACGAGGTACCAGAGCTGAGCAGGGATGTCAGCACCCAAATAGGGTATATTAAACTCAGCACTTTTTTTCTACAAAATTCACCCACATTTTTGTCTAATACAATTTTACTAAACCCTTCCATGTAATGGAAGTGCTTCTAAGAATAAATAATTAATAATAGAAATTTGTGTACCTTAGAAAGCTCTTTGCAGTATCAAGTTTCACACTGATATAAACACAAAGACTAAAAAGAGAGTGACCCTAAAATAACTTTGTATCGAATTATAAAAAGACTATATAATGCTTCATTGGCATTTATATACACGAAATTCTTCTTTCATTCGTATTTAAATTGAAAAGCACTAATTTTTGATTTGACGACACACTAATACTTAATAAATACCTGTGGGTATGTAGGGCCAATTTGCATCAACTTCTCCAAGCTTATCTCATGTAAAGACGCTGAATACTTATTTAGGGATCTGTCGTGAGGATTGTGTAATAAGTAACTTACAAGAACTGGCACAAGAAGAGAAAGCATCTGAATCCCTAAAAAATATTAAATTTTAATTATTTCGATATTTCTTCAAAAATGGGTTTCATGCTTTCAATTATTTGTATCACATTGCTTACAACTACTTGCCTTGCATAATATTTCCTATGCATGATGAAAAATAAAAAGATTAAGTTAATATTAACAATAATATATATCACATTGTTAACTTGTTATTAGTAAAGCGAAAATATACCTGTATAATTGAACATATCGTCAATATGAGTTTAGTTTTTGTCGAGACAAACTATAATTTATACTTTTGAAGCATTTTTTAACACTTTGACTTTACTACAAATGCTCACGTTAATGCCCTTAAAATTGTAACTCGATTAAAAGGGAGCAGCCTTAGAACATTAAAGTTCGAAGGAAGCACCACACGTAGAAGTACAAGTGAGCCGCACCAGCACAATGGAAATTCATTCGTCATTATTTAAATGATCACTTCTCTAATGACTCAATTGTGAGCAGAGATTTAGAGACTCTCAAATTCTCCGCTTGATTTTTTTTTTGTAAAATAAATAAGTTTATTAATCACGCCAACTTATAAATTTGAATGATTCAATTTCAAACAAACAAAAATACAATTGTACAAATCTGCTTATACAAATGAACTTACGCGAAACGACGAACACTATCACCGTTTGAAACACTTATCAGAAAATATAATATTTGTGGATAGTGATACTTACTATTATGAGGTTCAGCTAAGGCAATTAAACTTTCAACAGCATTAATTGTTTCTATTGTAATACAAAATTCTTCGTTTGACGACAACTTCTTGGCATTTTCTGAATACAAAAATTCTACAAGTTGAGGAGCCAATGAATGTATATAAGGTGTTGCGACTGCTTTATCTTGATGTGCAAACAATGATTTAAGCGTTCTGATGCATTTCAATTTGGTCTAAAAGTAGAGTTTGTCAAAACAATTATCCATAAACTTAATTTAGTGATTTAGATATGACCATGAATATAAACAAATATAGGGGAGAAAGTATTCAATGAATTACATTTATTTTCCTATCATACTTATAATCTAATGCAAAAATGTTCTCCTAAGTTATAAAGAATTGAGAATTAGGAAAAAGATATTTTCTATAAGTCATTATTTATAACCTGTTAAATATTTTAATAATACCACTTCCCAGCA
This sequence comes from Pissodes strobi, assembly GCA_016904865.1. Lineage (NCBI taxonomy): Eukaryota > Metazoa > Arthropoda > Insecta > Coleoptera > Curculionidae > Pissodes > Pissodes strobi. The sequence goes on from MU185560.1 coordinate 5,386, forward strand.
AAAGAAAAGATACCGAGATATAAGAAATATATAATTTGCTTTATACAATAAAACCGCTTTTATGAATATTTTACTGACTTTTATCGATACAAACGATATCGCAGCATAGAACATTCTTTGTTTGAAATGTTAGGGTTAAACCTCCAATGGAACAAGTCAAGGGCCCCGCTTTAAAAAAAAAACACCGTATATGTTTACAAATTTCCTCATGGCAAATATTTGCGTTTTACGCCACTTGAATTTGTAATGGACGTAGCAGAATATAAATCGGCACTAGTCCAATTTATTGATCCTGATGAAGCTGAAATATCTAAAAAAGACATTACGATTCTAATACAAAGGCTCTTTAGACATTTCGGCTAAGGTTGGAGGTGAAACTTTCACAACAAACTTGCAGCTCCTAAATTTTATGATAAATTGTCACAATCTCTAAATTTCACACTATTTAAAAAAGGCGGCTGAAAAGGCTATTACCAAATAAAGCATATTATAGTACCAAGAAATTTCTAGAGGATGGCTTAGATTAATAGTTGTTGTCTCCTTATTGCACTTTGTCACAGATTACCTAGAACAGATGCGAAAGCTACCGATCACGCGGGGGACGAGGTTTTCCTGGTTCCTAAGGAGGCTGGCGCCTACTTATATAGTCAGAGGCTCTATGTGTACTCCAGCTAAATTGTCGTGCCGCGGCCGCTTTAATCTAGTTCGTGGCTATGTTTTTGCGTTACTAAGCTTTCTAGACAATAAATAAATACATGATAATTTTCTTCCCGGTTTTGTTCGTTTATTTACTTTAGTAATTTTTCAAAACTGCTTAGAGAACTATTTTGGGAGTATTCGACAACAAAGCGGGAATTGTGTAAACCCTACTCCGATTCAGTTTGGTGCATTCACATCATAAGACTTATGAGGACGATGTAGACGTTCTCCTATCCCAACTCGAGATACCAAACCAATTTTAGATTAAAGTTACGAACATACTCCAAATTTAGAAGCAGCTATTAGTCTGCCAGAATATGATTATCGACGTGAAAATATAACACTTCAAATTGCTTTCAATTATGTGTGTGAGTTGTAACAGTCTGATTTGGCCAGCGTAAAAATTTTTAAAGTTCATTTTATATGCTGCATTTAGCAACAAAAGATGCTATATTTTGCGGTAAGAATTATTGAGTATTGACCTCTTCAGTTAATTAATTCTAAATTTATTGATTCGATTTGTTGTCAATAAGCTTAAGCTTGCCGCATTTATTAATGTAAATTAATTTTATTCTACATATAGGTTAATGTTATATTTGTACTAGCTTTTATAACACTGTTGTGGCCTTGAGTAGCTGTTTTGATCATCCCTTTCTCTTATGTAGCCCTCAGGCACTTTGTGACTATATTTATTTTAGTTGATAAGCAAACCAAAGATCGCTTAGGTTTGATCAAATCACTAAAATAGGATATTATGTTATTAGTATAACTTGGCTTAATTTATATTACATTAATTATGTTTGCTGGCCGTTCTGTATTTTTAAGAATTGGGTTAATAAAGCCTACTGTTAAGCCTCATTAGATCCGTCAAATTCATTTTATTTTCGGTTAGAATATTTTATAACTTTTTGGTAGTACTGATTTGCTTTATTTTAGTCTCCGGCTGCCGCTTGTAACTTTTGTAATTTTCAGTTGGTGGCCCTGAATGATAGTGATGGGCTATTTCCCATAATTGCTGCTGGCGATTTAGATTTTTAAAGGTTTATCATTTCATTTGAGAATATTTCCTAGCATTTATTGAAAATTTTTATTTTAGCTCATTAACTATGGCTTCCGCCGTCGTTTTACAACCTAATAAACGAGAACTAAGTCGTTTATTATCATAGAATTATTCCTCGTATCGATTTGTGAAGCAATTTCACGGCCCTACCTTTTTTCTAATTCGACGCTCTTTTTTCTCTAATCTCGTGGAAGTGGAAAGGCAAATTGACTGAAACGGATGGAGAGTTCTTCTAGAAATACCCTTTGGTGATAGAGGAAGGTTTTTGCTTTAGTGCAGTCATAGTGGACTCAACTTTGTGTATTGTGTTAATACTACCCTTCTAGTGGATCTGGGAGTGAGTCCCTAACCAGTGCTCGACACTACCAAGATATTGGGATATTTGTACTGCACTAGGTAAGCTTTTTCTGGAATTAATTTTTTTCTATTGCTTGTAAAACACGTGGAGGCCATGACGCTAATGGGTATTTTTCATTATTTCTAGAGGATTTTCGAGCTCATCTTACAAGATCGAGACCATTGATTCTCAAGCCACCCTCCGACTCAAGAGAGGTAATTATTGTTAAGGTTTTTTGTCTAATTTAACGATTTAATTGCCTTATCTGTGTTAACCTGTTTTTACATTGACCACGATTTGCATTGCATTCCATAAGATATTTTACCTATTTCCTTTTATCATATCTGATTTTTTATTTTAATGTGACTTTAGTTTATATTTAGGGCTGATTCATACCTATTTCTTTTTTTACATTCACGTTGTTTGTACTTGTATTTCTTTTATTTGCTGATGTTCATTGAAAATACATTGATAATTTTTGGGGGATTTGTTTTATGAAGTAAGGGGCTTTCTAATTGGTATTGGGTTATTACAGGGTTTTATCACCGGGCTATCGAGTGCCATTGCAGTACCAGGGTTTTGCTACAGGTGCCCGGCGCCTCCACCAGAGGTACTGCCTACCTCCACTACTGAGCTTGACGAACCGGATCTAATGGGGTATCGTTGACTAGGTTCTAGTGTAATCTCTTACTATTGATATATATTTGATTGCTTTTTTTCTGCCGATTAATAATCGTTTTCAATATTTAAATATAAATTTAGTCTTGTTGGCCAAGCTTTAAGATAGCTTAAGTTTATTCACTCATTTATTTTTCTGGTCAATTGATAACCTTTTTTTTCTGATAATATTTAAATATAAATCTAGTACTGTCGGCCAAGCTTTAAGTTAGAATGATTTCATGTATTCATTTGTTTATCTGGCCGAATGATATAATAAATGTGGCCTTTTATCAATTGATATCATTATCGCTACATTTATAATTGGTGCAGCTACTAGCGCATGTGCAATAAGTTTAGATAAACCAAAGTGATCACTTCGGATTGTATTGTTTACAGCATGTAGATGTAAGGCATACAGTATCGAGTTAACAACAGAGCTGGTCTCAGTACAATCATCATATTGTACCATTATTATTAATTACTTAATAGTCTTTGACATGCCTTCGCCTGTTAGATTCAACAATTTTCATACACTTTTTCTAAAATATTCTCCTAAATAAAATTCTTGTCGCCTTTAAATTGCAAAAATTTCACTGTAAGATTGTTGCTGTTAAAAAAAAACGTCGAAGCTAATAAATTGATCCGTAAATTTAGATTGTGTTTTCTTGTTAAGTTAAGATTGAGTTTCTTTGTTTGATAAGCGTGCCTAACAACCCCGTACAACCCCAGCGGAGCTTTCCAGTTTAGTTGGTAAGAACTGGTGGCGCTCTAGAACTCCACTCCCGGAGCCGGATATTGCAAACATGACTCTCCGGTGTTAGGTTTGTTTTTAATTAAAATCTTTACTTGCTTACCTTTTAACTTTAATAAGAAAAACGTGTTGCAGGATATCTCTTGAAAAAGAGTTTAGAAATTCATGAATGCCACCTTTGTCTTCAGTTTTCTAATTCAGTAGAAACTTTAGACAACTCAGTCATTCTTATTTCACACATTTCAAAGCACACGACTCTAAAAACCATTATTTTAGAAAATTAAAGTCACCCAACGAAGGCTTCATATGTTTTGTTTCCAAACTAGAAAAAATAATTGTAAGTGAGTTTGATAAAATATCTGTAGAGATAAACTTTACAAAAAACTTATTTTAAAAAAATTAAGTCTATACCTTCAAACATCCATGTTCGAGCTTCCCTTTATTTATGTAACTAAATTACTTATTAGGTTAAGACTATTTTACACAATAAAATATGCAAACAGAGACCTTAAAAGCTCTAAAAAAGGTAAAACCCATAGGAAAATTAATATTTTATTCCATCTTTAATTTTTTTTGACGAATAAAAACATTATATGTCTAAAAGTGACTTTCGTTTTCACAACCTTCAATGTAAAAGCTAAAAGAAATGGTCTCACTGATTTTATTTTGAACAAATAACTAGAAATAGTGATTGTCGCAGTAGTCATTAATGTAAAAGAAGCACACAACATTTAAATCACGACGTATACGTTAATCGCATGCTTTAATAGACTCTAAAATAGTTTGAAACAAGCAATCAATTTTCATAGTCATATTTAGAATTGTGTTATACAAATCAAAACCAATGAGGCAAAACATCTTCATCACATTTTATGGCCGGTTAAACTAAGTAGCTACTGCAACAAATTTTTTCAACCCTACCCCTCGGGGCTCGAACGGGAAGTCGCAAGCGGCCAAGGTCACGAAAACGCAGTATAGGAAAAACATTAAAGGATTCGCATCTGTTCTAGGTAATCTGTGATTTTGTCTTGTTTGCCCTACAATACTGGGTAGAGCCTTGTATGCAAGATTGATGCATTAGTTGTAAGTATATTAAAAGCAATTAAGAATTTATAATCTATTATGTCATTGATCAACAAAGATCCATTTATACCTTGAACTGAACCTGAAGAGATCTTATCCACTATAGATTCAAGTGATGCAAAAGATAAATATTTATCACCAAAAGCTGAATCTGCCACAATACAGTACATATCTACAACTCTCCTTATATTACCTTAATAACATGATAAAATTTGCTAACTTACTGGATAGTCATTACTTTCTAAGCATTGTCTAAAATGATTAATGCATGGATATTGCAGATTAGGAGCAGCAGCAACCTCCGAAGGGGCATGCAGAACAAATACGGCAATGGCTAGCAACGGGGCAGCATCATCAGGTCCAGGAGTCTTGGCAAGATCAATCACTTTGGCTAGAGCACTTTGGAGCAAGTGTCTCCAATCTCCATCATTGGCACGTTCATCTGAAGCCAGCGCGCGCAAGAGTTGCAAAGCTCCTGGGGATGCAGAAGGGGCTTCTTTTAGCACACCTGTTCCAAGATATAGTAGAGTCGGTAGGATTGCTAAGGTTCCTTGCAAAGAACATAAACCAGGCAATGAACCTAAAGCTGTAAAAGCAGCCCCCAGGAGATGAGAATCGGCCGTTCTAGGCGCGCCTGTCATAGCTGGATGCGGAGTGGGACTCAAGGTTGGAATTTGCCTTACAATCAGGCATAAACAAATCTCTAGAGCTGCGAATACGAGTGACTTATTGGGATCTAGTTCACCATCTTTTCCTCCTTCGCCCAGAGCATCGCGTTCTTCATGACTTCTTGTGGTACTATTGTCTAAAATATTAATAAAAGGTATGACAGATAAACCATATTGGAATATATTAGGATGCACAGAAACGTTATTAAAAGAGCACAATTCAGGAGCTAAAAAATTGCAAACTTGTAAGTTACCTGGTTGTCTATTTTTCTCATCATCCAGTTGATCAGTCGCAGCTCTGAGTACTTGCTGTAATACCTCCATACATAATAACTGACATTCGGTAGAATCTAAGGTTAGTACCAATCTATGTAAGACGTTACATAACTCAACAATAAGCCCTGAATCGTCAAGTAGGAGCTCTCTGGCTTTGGGGACTTCCAATATTCCCTTTAAAGCTCTTAGACAGGTGTCTACAATTTCTGGAGATTCGGTTCCTCTGGGTCCACATAAGGCTTCGATACAAGTACCAAAAAGCAGTCTAAAATGATCGTCAGGTGCTGGATTGTTATTTGATTCTTCTTCTGTGGAGATTGTGATATTCGAGGGTTGAGAAATCCATAAGGCTGCAGCAAGCAAAATAGGTGGCCATGATGCAGCATAATGAACACGAGCAGCTTCTGCTGTTTCAGCTGTATAAAAAGCGCCACCATCATGAGGTAGCTGTCCGGAAAATTCAGGTGGTAAAGCTAACAACGCGCGGTCCTTTAACGCATTCAACCAGTGCCGTGCTAAAATGGCAAGTTGAGGCTTTACAAGTTCGAGGAGGCCAGAGTCTGGAGGGCCCCTGGCCCCAGCAGCAACAGCATACACTTCTGCCCATGCTCGTAAGATGGCAAGTCTTTCCAGCGTTAACATAGCTTCGTTATAAAGTAGCGTGGCTGCAGCCGATGGCTTTCCTAGTTTTGAAAGCGATGAAACCATCAATTGATGCACTCGTCGTAAATCTGCGGCGCCTCTCGCTACTCTAGCGCCTATCCAAGCTGAACATGCTTCACAAGCAGCTGCGGTCACATGAGGTGCTGTATCAGCTGCAAATGCTGGTCTTAAGGCGGCGCTAACCTGAGCTTGGAATTGCTCCAACAACAAATGACCAGGAAATTCGGGTTCCGGTTCTGTAGCAAACTTATCAATAATTTCTCTAAGCATTTTTAGTCCTTCTAATCTAAGTGGGTCAGAATCGCTTGTAGCCGCTACAAAGGACATGCGGATTAAATCTGGTAGTTGTGGCCCTAATCGTTTGGCAGTACAAGCCCCTAGTACTCTTCGTGCGCATTCAGCAGCAAATACACGGGTAGGCCATCTTGGTTGCACAGCACGTTGATTTTCTTCCTCAGCATGAAACTGTTCCTGATCATCATCCTCCGGAGCATCAAGTCCGCTTCGTTGATCTTCCCCTGGCTCGGAAGCCACAGTTAACACATCTTTACAAAGTCCAAGCCATTGTGCTAACTGACCGGTTGCTAAGACTTGTAGCATGCTTATAATGGTGTCATGAATGTCCTTTATTAAACCTGAATCAGTCTCAGTATCTAGAAGTCCAAAGAAAACTCCCGGCAGTCCAGTTTCAGTTATTATCAAACCTTCGACAGTTGGACCTTCGCTGGCTAAAGTCGATGCGAGATCACATACTTCTTTCGCTTCACGTTGGGCAAGTTGTCTTAAGCACGATATTGCAGCCTTCCTTAAAAGCAAGTGATCACTGGATAAAGCTCTCTGGAAAAGAAACAAAGGCAATTAAAAAAATGTGGTTTAATATATCTGGCTGCAACAGCATCTGAGAGGGAAACTATGCTGTTGCTAACAAATATTGTAAGATTGCTATAATATATAATGGATACTTAATATGCAAGTGTAACTTACACAGAGAGTGGGAACTAAAGAAGAAAGGTTTACATGCTTAGGAGCAAATAAATGTAACTGCTGCAAACAGGCGGTCGCTTCAGCTTGGACCACGGGTTCCGGATGTCCTTGCAAGGCTGCACAAGCACATAAGAATGAAGATCGTGCCATACATATTGTTGTGGTGTTGCCCTGAAGTAAAAGCACAAATATTATCTTCAAATAACAACCATACTTTACTGGTTTTTTTATTTTTTTAGAATACCCACAGTTCGCCTATCCGTTATTCAACCTCGAAAGGGATGCAAAGAAAAGTTAGGCTATGTGATGAGAATTCGAATTAACATAATTAAAACTGCACTAGAACAATATATTTGATTATTTAATCAAGACATGAGAATAGCAAAATTTGTTAAACACCTTTTTTCTCCAATATCCGTATTATAACAGTTTATTTTCATGTATTTTATTTAGATCCGAAGAGTCGGTAACCGGATATATTATGTAATTTTTCGTTAACAAAGCGAAGGAAAGCGAGGATTAAATTAAGTAACATTCAATCACAATTCATGACAATTGCTTACAACAATTCAATATTGTTTGATACGGCATTAAACTTTGCTCATTTGATAGAATTTGAACAGCGATGCAAAGAAAATAACTGTATAATTTTAAATGCTCATGCTTATAAAAATCCGCCCGTGCCTGGCTGTCGTTTACCAAATGTTTTTGTCCCCTTGCTCTTCAGACGGAAACGTTCAAATACGGCGTGAATGAGATATATTAAACAAATTATCCCAAAATCTATTGTATCTGACTGTAAAGGGTAAAATGTTGTTTCAGTTCACACTTTTTGTTCCTTCAAACCTCAAGCTTCTTCCCGGACAGTAAAATTGTAACTAAAATAGCAGTTCTGAACAATTATCCCTCTATTGACTAATTTATGAGCCAATAATATATCGATATTTACTTATCTTGCTTTTAAAAATTACTTCAAAGTTTCTAAAGGAATATTAATCTTAAAGGCAACATACCTCAAGAATTTTCTCTGTACATAGTTAAGATTACCTTATACTGACGAAAACATGGCTAAAGGAGGTCATCCACAGCGCTGAAATTTTTGGCTCAGAATACAGTGTATATAGAAACGATCGAAACTAATCTGTGCTCAACCACAGTCACCTTTACCCCTAGCCGCGAAGTACAAACACCGGCAACGCTGCTGGGAGATATGTTAGTCAAGTGACATCTGGCAAGTTAGTATGCAGTTTTAATGAAAACAGGTCGCTTGACTTCGGTGTGTCCTAATTAAATTGAATTTTCACCGGCTTTTTGTTGATATTTTACAAAAACCATTGGTGAAGTGATTGCCCAGAACCCCTACAAAGTGTTAGTTACTATTTTTGGTGCGAATTATCCGTAATATCAGTAAAAAAAAAGTGGTAAATAGTCAAGCCGTGTGGCCGTTTACGTTTGTCTAATGGCGGCAGATAAGTCTAGTTCAATTTTATTGATAGTGTTGTTTACTTTAGCTTATAGCCGATTTGTAGGTATAAGTAAGTGAATTAGGTCTAAATTGGTGAAAAATATATATAGTTGATTGTAAAAGTAAAGGTAAGCAGTATTAGTTTGGAAAGGTGGTAAGTCAGTGCCCTTTCTACATTTATTCATTCATCTAATAAAGCATTCCACTTAAATATAATATGGATTTGAATTGACCAACTGGGAATATTTAAGAATGTTAACATAATCGTTCAAATTCATAGAAATACCTAGTTATATATAAAGTGATAAAGTGAACTCTAGACTTTATAATGAACATTAAAATTATATGCAATATAAGTCAATGTATGATCTGATGGCAAGTTTTTAGAGATGAGAAATACAAAAACAAATTTAACTTATAAGTTAAAAACTCATCAAAGATTATATACATTTTTACAGGCAAAAATAAGAGGTACCAGTAAAAAAGATAAATCTAAATATTCTAATCAAAGATGTTTTAAGATATTATTAATTTTTTAAGATATAATTCCCTATTTTTGATTATTAATTCATATTGTTTTTATCAGCGTAATCGTAATTAGTTATGAGTTCCTGATATTATTAATCTTGATTGATTGAATGAATGTAGTTGAATAACAAGTATGTATTTATAATGTTTATATAATACAACCAAGATTCAATCATGACTTTTTTATTTGTGTTACTGCACTAATAAAATACTACATATTTAACAAATTCCATGTATGAAAATATCATACTTGCATACAGCGAAAAATCAAAAACAGGGTAATAACAATGACCCTGTTTTTGATTTCCTGATTAGGTTAGTAGAAAGAAATAAAAATGATGAATTGAGTAGCTAAAAACAAATTGTAAACACTTAATTTTTAGTAACACGTTTTATTTCGCCAATACACCTTCGCCAGTACAGTTATCATAATTACATAACGCCATGAGTCGACTCTGCTATCGTACAATAACTATATCTACGCCTTATTTCTAATCTATCTATCTACTCCGTATTATATAACACCGATTCGATTCTACTGCTGCGCCATTCGTTTTCCAGGGTTGTCACGTCCTCGCCTATTTGAACGTCGCACGTCGCCTCTCCAAAATTTGCTTGTTACAAATTATTATTATCGATAGTATGCACCAGTTTCGCAAACACAAACACAAGTACAAAGTAAGGGACATTTCATCCAGAATGAGTATTTGGACTACTAGCAACGTGGTGGTTCGAGAATACCAACGGACATTATTAAAGGGGTGCTCCTTTATATGTGTGCTATTTAAAAAAAAAATCATTAATGACACTTTGAAGTATATGTATTAAATTTTAGTTCTTATAATATTATACTTCCGTAGGAACTTAAGTAGGTGCAATATTTAGTTTTCAAGAAAAACACATGGAAAGCGTATTTTAAGCCTTGTTTCTACTCTACATAAGATGATCAGATGCTTTATTTTTAATAATCAACTTATTTGTTACTTAGTGATTTATACATTTTTCAATACAAATAGCCGCCACAGTGCAAAAAAAAACACTAAAAACGTTCTCAAAAACAAATAGAAAACGTCCACTGATCGCTTTCGCCGACTGTCGCCGCGCCGAGGTATATCTTCGTCTATGCGCTAAAGCGGCGTTGCCACATGTCACTTCGCGGCTGGACTTGAAGTCGGCTGTGGCTCAACGTACAGAGGGGAGAAGGATCGCCCATGGGCATTTCTTCGTTGAGGGAAGCAAATGCAACTTCTTTGAGGATGTGTGGGTCTGCGTGGGGCTGTCGAATCAAACCTGCATTCTCGGATCACTTTATATTCCCCTTAACTCATCCGTGGAGGTTTATCAAGAGGTGGACACTATAGAGCATATAAGAAACCAGTTACAGAGTCACTACCAGAGTAAGCCGGCTTGCTAACCGGTACTCGATTCAGTTGCACTACTTTGTTGATAGGGAACTTTTTTTAAAACATACGAAAGGATGTGATACAGGTTTTGTGATGGTCCAAGTTGAGTCTTGAATAGTCCATAGTTGATGTCTACATTTTATAACTGTGTAATATGTAATGTACTTATTTTCTTATAGTGTAGGTTAGGTTTTCACTTTTCTTCTATTAGTTTACAATTTTATATTTTGCCTGTACATTTGGCCTATACTGCTCGTTGATAAATAAATAAACAAGACAGCCTCCTGCAAGATGTGAAAATTTCCATGTGTCTCCTTTTTGAGATATTTCAAAGGTGCTTTTTCCTCTATCTGACCTAATTGTACTGATACAAAATATCTGCTTTGCTTTCAAAGTTTCAAAAAGTGACAATAAATTGAAGAAGTTATCTATGAAAAGTGTGCTGCAGGGAGGTAAGTACTGGAGGCAGTGTTTTTCTGTTATTGATAATACCAATGACTTGACGTCTTTTTTTATCACCAGCACCACAATATGGTTCAAACTTCAGTAAATAAATAGCCTTTCGATGTGGAAAGACACCAACATTTAAAACCATATATATTTATTTAATTATTTTATTTATTTATTTATTTAAAGTCTCATGTTAATACATACAATGTTAACATACGTCAAAAAATTTAGTTACAATCTCATATGAAACTACTTAATACTTAGAAACTACCATGCTCAATAAAATATAGTTCATTAGAATATTTCAATAAAATACAAAAAATATACAACACCACCTATTTAAAATTTATTTAAAATATGCTGCGATCCTCCAAGAACTCATCAATGCTATAATAAGTCTTACTACCTAAGAGGCTGTGTACCTTTAATTTAATTTTTTTTTAATCCAGACCCCTAACCTCCCTTGATAACTTGTTAAAAAACTTCACAGCAAGAAATTCTGGACCATTCTTGGATCTATGCAGTCTCTAGTATGGCAACAAGAGCTCCCCACTACAACGGGTGGGAATTCCATGGATCCCACCATTAGTAGGGTATTTGCTTTTGTTCTGGTGTATATGCAGTAAGTTTTGAAAAATAAAAATACGGGGAAGTGTATGAATTTTCAGGGTTAGGAAGCTCTCTCTACTGTCAACCCTATATTCGATGCCAGCGACAATACGCACAGCCCTGCGCTGACGGCCAAACACTCGCCGCCACCCCGCAGAGTGTCCCCAGACAATAAGAGCGTATGACAAAATAGAATGGCACAGTGCAAAATATGCAGTCCCAAGAGTATTTGTTGACACCCTTGTAGCAAGACTTCTCAATGTATATATGCTTCTGGACACTCTCACAGACTAATTCAGTGTGGGGGGCCCCAACTAAGCTCAGGGTCCAAGCAGACACCTAGAAACTTTGTGTTCTCCGCAACTGGGAAGGGAGGTTCATCTGTGTACCATAGTGTAAAAATTATGTTATTAGTTTTTTCGTGATTAAGAATAAGCCCATTGAGTTGGAACCATGTCTCAGCTTCCAATTGTGCATCGCACGCCATGTTCATAGTCTCCTCGAAAGAGCTGCCGCTCACAGACACGGAGGTGTCATCAGCAAATAACCCATTTGGGCATAACCTGGAAGATCATTCACAAAAATAAGAAATAGCAGGATGGATCCCTGGGGCACACCGTATGCCATAGGTCTTGCAGATGACAGCACCCTCTTTAAAGCCACTATCTGAGAACGGCTATTCAACTAAGACTCTATGATTTTAATAGAGCTGTCACTAAATTGATAATATTTCAGCTTATGGATTAGCAAATCGTGCGACACACAATCAAAAGCCTTACTCAGATCACAGAAGGTGGCGTTAACATACATTTTACGTTCAAAAGCATCAGAAACATAAGACACCAAATTCCTTATGCCAGATGCAGTACTAAGTCCAGCTCTAAAGCCAAATTGCTGATTACTGAGTAAATTATTATGTTCAAAATATTCCAGAATTCTTCTAGCGATGCATTTTTCCACAATTTTGGATAACAGTGCCAATAATGAGTTAGGCCGATAATTGAACATATTGTTATCATCTCCCTCCTTAAATATTAGAATGACAAGGGCCATCTTCCAGATGTTTGGAAAAGTGGATCCCCGAAGGCATCTATTTATTGCTGAAATATCTCTTATCTCTATAAAAGAATATTCATTAATTTGAAAGGGCAGATTTGGACTAATGACTAAATGAATGGGAGAAAAATAAATATTGGTGGGATTGCTCGACAATAAGTTAAGAACAACATTGACAAAGTACTCATTAAATTTATCAGCTGTGAAATTGGGTGCTACTGGTTGGGCTTTTTTACGAGAATTTCTGTGGTTGTATATTATGTTCCATGTGCATTTAGATTGTCATTATACTTTTTTTAGCAAGATTGATGCTTTCTTTGTATTTTTTCTTATATTCCTTTTTAATATTTATATTTATAGTTGTAGGATTCATCCTTGCAATATCTGACAGAAAGCACAAGTGATCCCGCATCATTGATAGTCATTGTTCATTGTTAACCCATCTTTGATTCATATTGGAATTTGTGTGGCTAGATATTATTGTTTTTTTTTCAGGAAAGGAATATTCATAAGCGTCTTTTATAATAATATTAAAATAATTTGCGATAATCTCGATAGCTCGATTTTGATAATTTATAAAACCCCACGACATATTTTCTATCAGGTTAAAAAAGGTGTTCCTACCAACCTGGGTCATAGCCCGAAAACTAGTTACGGCTCCATTACTTCATCTAAAGAAAAGCTTTCGCGAAGAGGATTTGTTAATAATTAAGAGTCTTTATTTACTCTGTTGATAAGGGGTTGAATCTTGTGCAGCTTATTGTTAGGGTCAATTTTGGTGTTATCATGGTATGGCGTTATATCGTAACGATGTATCAACAACTCAAACCAATCTCCAGACATGCTGTTGCTCACTAAATGATTGTACGTATGCGACTTCGTTTCCTAGTACACCCTTCTGGAAGGCAACTTGTTGTACCCTGGCAAAATCAGAATTCTGAGACAAATGTACATTTCCCTAGTGGATACAATGGGTTCCCTTAACAACAGCATACTTCATAGTTTCGTCGCAAATAAACTAAACAATTTCTTATTGAATAAATCTATTGGTGCTACGTCGTCATTTTTATTTCATCTGCAATAAGTGACAATGGAGTTTTGCAAATTTTTAATTTCTCTGTACTCGGGTTCAGTAATTTTGATAGCCATTCTTTATCCTTTTTTTATTTTAATGACACTTTACGATCCTTCAAATTGCTAGGTTTTTGTTATGTAGTCTCTTCTGATTTTTTTAAGCCCAACCTCAAAGCGGTATATCGTCTTCATCTGTTTCATCATGAGCAGTGCTGTTACTTTGGAAGCCTGGATCCATTTCAATTTTCTCACCGTTTTTTATGTTAACTGCATAAACCTCAACAGGTTGTCTTAAAATCCCTTTTCCTAAATCACATGTGCTTGGCACTATCTTGACCATCATCTGGAGGTAATAATATAAAATCAAGACGATTACATTCCTGTAAAGTACCATAGTTTTGGTCACCATCACTTATATCATCAATAAAATTGATTAGCTCTTCAGCAGCACCTTGTGGGTTAATTTGGATTAGTAATCCTGCGGTTATAAAACTTTTTCCTAAAACAAAAGTATGTCTTATTTCCTATGGCATGGTATTTCATATGCTAAATTTATATGCCAATAACTCAAAAACTAATAAAAAAAATGAACTGATTTGGCTATACTGCTATAAAAGAAAGTACTGGCAAATAAATTTTAATAACAATTTGGTCGAAAAACTTTTCTTGATAAAAAAAAATAAAAAATAAATAAAACATAACTACTAACCTTAGAGGCATGACATCCTAAATATCGGGTTTCCTTGTATTTCAACTACCACTGTGCAAATTTCTTCAAATAACTAGCAAATTTAGTAGCACTATCACATAGATACACTTTCGCTGGATGTCAGACACAAACTAAATCGTTAATTTTCGCCGACCGTTAAACGTGACACGGCCCGCAGCGATTTAGTGTTTTGGATATGAAATATCAGCCCATAGACATTAATTGGTTACAAGTATGAATTGCGTATTTTAGGATATCGAGTTTCATAATCAGATTAGACAAGATATCTACCTGAAGTTCCGGCCCTATTGTCGTGATGAGTGAAGATAGGAGTTTCCCTACACATCGATACACGTCGACAGAAGAAGGTGGTGTTTCCAGAAGTAGCCTTAGTGCAGCAGCTAAGGCAGGTTCCACAAATCCTCGGAACATAGGACCTCCCGCATCTGCACAAAGACGTAATGCATGCAGGGCCCAAGCTTGCACTGCCGCTGATGCGCGATCCTGTGCAAGCGCAAGCAATATAGATACGCTCGTCTGCATTAGCCTAGCTGCTCCCAGACCACCTACATGCCTATGCAATGCTCCTAAAGCTAACGAATGACCTGTTCTCGAAGCAGCATCTCTCGCAGTCTTCAAACGCTCAATACTGGCATGAATAAGCTCAGCAGTGAAGCGAGGGTCAGCTAGTGCTCGCGCCAACCGTCCTAATGTTTCAGAGGCAGCTGCTCGGAGCACGGCTGGTGCACCTGGCGCAGCCAATGCTCCCGACGCCAAAGCTGCTGCTCTTTTTGCTTCGTCCACACTCAGAGATGCCTAGAATAGAAACATAAGAAGTCATATTCAAATTGATAACAAAAAAACGTGAAAAGCATTTAAATCCAACTTACTTTTGCTGCTGCTAGACTGCGCAATCCACACAACAAAGCAGCAAAAGCATTTAACTGGACTGCTTCTTGACGAGAACTTCGTGCTGCGCGGACGCATTCTGCGAAGTGATCTAGAGTTTGCGTACGATGACGTTGGCTTACTCGCGGAAAAAGTTGGCCAAAGAGTAACACTGAGGCGTCGATTACAGCTATTCCTAAAGGTAAAGGGCCAGGTGGATCCTCTCCACCTCGTGCTTTGAAAAGGCAGCATGGATCGTGTTCTAGAGCACCAGAACCAGCTGCACTATGAGTTTGAAGCTAAAAACACAGATTTATAATTAAACTATATGTACCCCAAACAGCAACACAACAGTATTACCAGAATATCGGCAATGTCACAATAATATGCTACAATAGTACTACTATTTTTTTTATAATAGTTGAGTTAGTAAGTACCCTTTATTTTTAGGCAATATTATGTGGATTTAATATTAGGAAATTTAGAGCCAACTAACTGATGACTAATAACTCCAAATAAAAACTAAGTATTGCTACTAACATATAAACAGACATATCTGTAACTAATTTGAGGCCAAGCCAACAAAAATAAATCATTCCAAAAAATTGATAACGCATTTAAAAGCTGCAAAGGTCGCCTAAAACTGAAAAAAATATATAAATTACTCACATGATCACTATCACCTTTGCGAGTAGGTTCCATCTGAGAACAATTTTATATTTATAAATTATTTGCACAAACATACAGAAGTCTATTTAATTTTCCTGTTAAGGTAAAACAGTGCAGAAAACGAACAATATTACCCGAGCAAATAAAACTTAACAAACACATAAATTTAAATAACCCTTTGATAATCAAAACATATTATCTGAGAAAATTAAGCAAGTAGTTATCTATTTTAAAAAAGTTCCTGAAACATCAACTTCTTTTTACTATACGATAAGTCAGATAGTCTTTTTAGCAACATTTTATCGTAATTTCAAGGACTTAGCTGAAAGCTTACCTGATCTTCAATTGTACCATGGTCAGTTTCCTGCAACCAAGTTCCTAAAAGGATAGCATCGTCGGCATGACAAACAGCTTTCAATTGAGAAGTTGTTGTATTAGCGGGATTTTCAGTAAGGGTGAACTCTGCTACTAGCATTCTTAGTAGATGCGTAAAGGAACCTACAGAAAAGGATTAATAACTAATAATACGCATATATAGAAAAATTCATTAATAGCAGCAGCCAAATTTCAAACCAGCAGCGGACAATCGAAAGATAACGGCCATAATTTAAACTGATATGACAAAGAGATATTATTTGAAACGAGATAAAGAGGAATTGAATGATATGTGAAACAAAGGAAAGAAAAACATAAGAAATGGTGTGTACAAATACTTTCCAATAAATCATACAAAGAACGAGACCAAATGTAGGTTTCGGACGGTAGGAAAGGAATTAACACTTAAAAACCTACTACTAACATAAACAAGTGTACATGTATAAAGAAGTCGAACACAACCTGACGACCAAAATGCAAAAAGCAAAGGCAGATGTGCATATATGAAATGGAGGCTGCAGTAAAATGAATTAAACATAATAAGGCACCAGGAGAAAATGGTGCATACATATGCCTAAAAAGCGGGATAGTTCTAGAAATTTGGAAAAATGCCAATGTTCGACCGAAGAGTAATCGAGAAGAACTTACTCGACTAAAATATTTACTGCCGCACGGTTCAAACTTTTCATGAGAGTTATTACAAATCCTCTAGAGAGCACATAGCCACGTAAATCTTTTTAAAAAATGCAGCAAATATATTAACATTAGAAAAAGAGCTAGTAGAATGCAAAATTATCTACAAATGTCAAGAATTTTGTCTAGTTTAGGTAATAAACGGCTATTTTTCGAAGAATGAACACTGAGTTTACACGGAGCCCCCCCCCCCCCCCCCCTCAGAAAACGATTATTATCTAGTGTGATAGCATTGAAGAGAATAATTCATGTATGTAAATGTAAAAAATATAATAACAATAGCAATAACCCATCTCATTTAACACGTCATCACCATCATTGTCGATAATACTACAAGCACCCGACAAAGATCGACACACACGCCGACAACTTGCCGTAGAATGAGAAATTGAAGACACAATCTATATGTAAATAAATTTATAATCAAAATGTAAATGTATGAAAAATAGGAAAAAACACAAAAATACTACTATTTGGATTCTGTAAAATTAAAATACAAAACATGAAATACGTGGATGTCGACAAGAATAGTTCGAGAAACAAGCCTCTGCAATTTGGGGCAGTATACCAAAAAATACATTCTCGAAGGAAGAAAAATATTTCAAGATATCATCAAAAAATTCTGCTCAAACAAGTGTCGGCCTAATATCATTACATCCTATAAGTAGGCTACTGGATCATATTAAAATTGCAGTGACGTCATCAAATGTAGTCAATTGATTTTACCACAAGAATAGCATTGAAGAGCCCAGTAAAAGTATTGATTGCTTTATCGCTCGTACAACGTTGATTATCACGGTGGACGACTGGAATTCCAATCCCCAACTCGCCGTCTTCGATGTATTGTGTATCCAGTGTTGTCAGATTGGGCGCTTTATCGTACTGTAGTTTGCGACAAATTATTTTATTATTTTAATGCTACAATCCGGAAAATATTTGTCTTGATTACTGGTTTACCCTTTGAAACCGGTTATCCGATAAGGACAGTAGTATAGGGTCCAAAATTGCGCATTTTTAAAGTAGTCACGTAACAAGCATTTGCCAATTTCGGATATTTTGTTTTTATTTTGTGAATTTTAGTGATTTGCAACTTGGTACCTTTAAATATCCGATAGTATCGAATATTAAACCACATATATGTAGATATTGACTTGGATATACTTATTGTTTTATTGACTATTGAATTACAATAAAACACTAATATTGTAACAATTAGGTAATTCCCTGTATTTCCACCAATGAAGCACATCTTCCTCTTCGAGAATAAAGTTCCTAACTCCTCTTCTTACTTCTTTTTAAACTTTTAAATGCAATTGTGTTGATCAAATGTCATTCAACAAATGCTGTAAAAATTTAAGTCCAACTAAATATACGTTAAATAGGTTTACATCTCAAATAATGTATAAAACTAACACTACCGAGGCAGCCGAGCCAAATCCTGATGGTCAGGACGAGGCAATCCTGCAAATTCGCAACAATATAAGTTTTTAAACATATAAATTTAAAAGGTTTATTGTTATTTTGTTTTCAATATATTTTTATAGTTGAGAGGATATGGTAATTATGTATAAAAATATATTTGATGTGGTTGGGCGATCTAGTAAAACTTGTAGGAAAATGATAAACAAAAAAAACTTAATCAAAATTTCAAAATTATAAAAAGCATTTTCCAATTTCTACTGTAACAACAAATGTGATTTTGGGCGACAAATAAGCAACAAGGTTGGCGCCACGATGTCTAAAAATGTGGCAACACCGCAAATGATTAGTTCGAGACTTTTTCTGTGCTTTTATGCGTGAAAATGGTAGCTAATATATCGATTGCATATTTAGGTATACAATTTATATTGTTAAGCGTTTTTTCAAATAAGTAAAAACCATATGTTTCGGACTAAAAGACCTGTTGCTTTCGAGCAATAAGAGTGGGAATTATTTTGTGCCGGCCGGTCCTTTGTGTACAGCAAGTTTATAAGTTTTGCTCATGTTAAATTGTATCGGTTTCGGCTAATTTTGGGGTAAGTGATATTTAGTGTCATTATGCCTCAAAAAGGCTGTAATGCAATGTTTGCTATAAGCCCTCATGCCTATAAATATTTGCGTAATCATGCTCCTATTAAATATGAAATTGAGTCGATCGTTACTTGATGAAAATAAACGACACACTAGAAATTGAAACACTGTTTCTGATTTTCACTAATTTTTAAATTTATTCACACATGATTCGTTGCACGGCAACTTTGTCAAGTGACGAGGTATAGATATCATACCTAGGCGCTTGACAAATTTGCCGTGCAACGAAACATGTGTGAATAAATTTAAAAATTAGTGAAAATCAGACAGTGTTTCAATTACTAATGCTCCTATTATTTTACCTCAGCCTAACACAGTTAAATCTATTTTTAACAGATCCCCATATTGATGTAAGATATTATATTACCTTCTTGAGACACTGTTCACCTACCAAAATGTATTTTTAACAACTGGCTAAGTAAACCTGAACAAACATTTGTCTAAACCGATTTTGAGACAGGCCAAAAAAAAATTTGCTTCGTTTTTAGTGGTCAAAAAACTTCATGAAGTAGAACGAGACAGAATCTTAAAACATGGATATTCCCTTAGTTTAAAGGCTGTTTTTCCAGCATCTATAGAAAGGCAAAATGTTAAATTAGCTCTCAACATTTTGTTAGATATTTGAGCCCAAAACTGTATAATAAAATTCCATTTCAAATAAGAATGCTAAGACAAAAAAATCGTTTCAAATACAGCTTTAAAAAATACTTTCTGGAAAACACCTAAGTTTTCCTACAATTGTTTTAAAAAATATGATATACATTTATCCTATATAGTATCTGGCCTAGTTTTGTGATGTATTGTGTTTGTGCGATGTTGAAATACTATGTGTGTGTTTGTCATTTCACTATTGTACTTTTATTAGATTATATGGTTTTACTTCTGCTATTTTATTAGACTAGAATAAGGGCATTTTGCAATAATTATACTAGAAATATGTGTGTGTAGATTCTAAATAGTCATAAACATAAAATCCCATACCTAGGTGCTTTAAAAAAATAAGCAGTATGTGATTATCAGTAGTTGTAGGATAATATTAAACAATATTATACTAGATTAATTCTATTGACAATATAGTGACATTTTACCACCTACGTATTTTCATAAACTAGATATTCAAAGGTTTTTGCTTTGATATTTCATTTTCCTTTAAAAAAATCGAATGAGGAGCGTCTAAGGGCTGAGCTTTAACCGGAAGCCCTTAAATATTACATATGTGTACAGAAAAAGGTAAGTAAACTGCAATTTAATTTTTGATTAAAAAAAAATGAGTAAAAAACATTATCAGTCATAATAGTCGCGTTTAAAGTAATATTAGCTCAATTACGTTTCAAACTACATATATAAAAAAGTTAAATTTACAAAAAAAAAATATATTTTTCGAGTTTTCTGCATCTAAAATACCTACTTAACTGTGGAATTTTAAAAGAAATTGCACATTCCAATATACGCCTTTAAATAACTTTTGACTAGATTGGATGACGTCACGTGTAAGCCGTCAGGTACTTATAGGAGGTAATGGTAAGGTTCGTTTAAATTATAATACAGTGCCAATAAACAGTTTCTTAATTGGTCTTCTAAAAGCCTTGTGTTGAAACTACATTCGATGGAGAGAATTCCTATCACATGTATGTTTTGCCGACGAAATAATTCTGTTTGCGGAAAAACTTTAAAAAATCACATGATGCTCCCTAGAAAATCGGCTTTGAGACGAATATTGATAAAACCAAAGTTAGGATCAATCTTGCTACGCTAAATAATTCTCCATTGAAGACAATTACATATATCATCTATCTAGATCAGATCATTACATTTAACAATATATAGATCGATGAAATTATGTGTCTTCAGTTGAAGCTGGCGTCCATGTGAAGCGAAAATAATATCAATGAGGCCTGTAGCTGCACCAACAATGACCTAAAGTTGCGAAACATGGACTTTCACGGAAACAGCAGGTAAAAAATTAAGTGACTCAACAAGCAATTGCACAACTGTGGCCCCTTTTACTTTTTTGTTTAGGTGTGACCGTTGGGTGTTCGTCTTTAGACGCTTACTTGAAAATTAACTGGAAAAATCGGTCCGACTTCTTAGGAATGGGATGCATCAAATGGGTATGGAAGCGGGTGCAGAAAAAGCACTAGTCATAGCAGATACCAATATCTGATAAACACAGCTAGAAGGTTTAGAACAATGTCCACTATAGTCTATTTGGAAATGCTGCGAAGGGTTAAATTATTGTCCGATAGAATCTTAAAGTTAAAAAGTATAACGGGGGCCAAAACTGAATTGGTTGTTATCGTAAAGCTACATAATTCGGTTTACTACATATATACAATTAGGCTTGACACACCTGAATACGGGCGAAACTCAGGTGTACACCATAAAATATACAATAGACTACTTAATTTACATATAAAAGAAATACAAACTGTACAGATCTTTGAGCAGTAGTCAGCAGCGTCTCATTAACAACGCTGGAAATATTTTCTAATATAAAAGCGGTTATTTTGTGGGTATAGAAAAAAAAATTAAGAAAGTATAGGTGTAATGGTTTTTCTGAAACTAGACAAATAAACAGATGTATAATACTTATTTAAAATTTAAAAATATAGAAAATAATTATAAAAACTAAAATATATGCAATAATATATACAATAATACACACGATAATACTACAATAATACGATCATACAAATAATATATTCAATTAAAAAAAAACTACAAATTATCATCTGAACAATCGGTTGAGTTGTCACTCTCACCCACATGTATAATAATTGGTTCTACTGTTTCATCAACCATATTGTCAAGTGCCACATTCGTTTTTCCTCGTTTATTACATGCTCTACACACTTTCGCCATTTATCTCTATCAACATGTTTAATAAGAGTACCTCAACATCCTTCATTTTGTAGGTAGTATTTCTGGTCGCATTTTTTTACTTGCGCCCAAACTAACTATGGGATTTGGCTGACAGTGGTCGGGCGGAAGTCGAAGTACAACAATAACAAGTGTTGCGTCGACCATATATCTAGTATATTAGTGCTTTTCCATGTTTGCTGCATTCAAAAGCTCCTTTTTGACCATGTCTTCTTCGAAATTGATTTTTTTTTTAAAAGCCACTGTTTTATGTCCACTCTTCGCCAAGCACTTGTTGGTACTTTTTCTATTTTTCTAGAACGGTAGGTTGCATTATCAAGCACTATAATAAAATAGATCTTGGGGTATTAGATCTAACATTTGCTGAAAGTAGTCTTCAAATATATCTGCATTCATGTTTTCATGATAATCTCCAGTGTGTTTCGACTTAAATGTTAACAGCCCCCCCTTCTACACTACCAATATAGACCACAATTAATCTGCTGCCTTTTCCAGATGGAGGTTTGATTCCTTGCCCTCTGACGCAGCTGTCGGAAACTTTTTGTATTTTTGTCATGCCACATTTTGTTTACTGTATGTCCTTCATTTACCCATGTTTCGGTTTTCATTACGATAGTCTTTTATCATCCTTAGGTACTTTCTTCTCCAGCAAACAATTTCATCTTTTTCAATTAAGTGATTTTCTGTTTTGTATATCCCATTCAAAATTCATTCTTTTGAATGTTTTCCATAATTTGTCTCTACTTATTTAAGAAAAATTTTCGTCGTTTTTGATTGTGATGAATTTTATCTAACGTAGGGATTTCCTCGTTCCTCTTCTGATTCCTGGTTTTCCATTTTCAACCATAACAATTTTTCTCCTTCCATATGGTGTTTTTGGAGTCTTCCTTCAGCGATCTGATTCACGTAAAATCTTATATATAGATGTTATAGATATATCTAGTCTACGTGATCGATGCTTGTCATCTGTGAGCCGTCGCTTGTCAAATGTCAACTATCAGGTGCCACGCCCTTAAATATAACATAGCTCAAGTCGGCGCCTTGGGAACAAAAATAACCAGGATGGACCTTAGATTTTCTTCTGGACATTTACATGTAAAAAATGGTCGAAATTGCTGCCGAACGAAGGTTGCTCATCTACTAACGGTAATCTCATAAGAAGTACGCAGAGGAGCGCACAAGCTGTTACATGATACAACTTTCAATGCCAAACTTAATTATGTTGGATCGAAGATAATGTTGTATTTTTTAACTAAATATTTGTGAAACTTACCTTCAATACACTATAAATAAAAATATAAACTTACTTTCATATGAATGAGTAGGCAACAGCAGCAGGGTTTCACAGAGTCGTAAACGAACCATTGCTGCAGGAGCTTTCAAGTGCTGTCCATATGTTTTTAAAACTCCAGATATGCTAGAAAAGGAACCTTTTTTTATGTTTAAAAAAAAAATACTTTTTCATCTAATTCTGAATAACTTATCTTAAGATTTGTAAATTGCTATAAACGGCATTTGTCAAATTTGTGGAATAGAGCCAGATGAAATTGACCGCCAGACTAAAAATATATTTTTTCAATTAATGATATGATTTATCAACTTGCAATAATTCTTAAATATTTGTTATAAAAAGACCTAAGTATCGTTAAAAAATTATCAACGGTTGTTTATAAGAAAAAGCAACTTTTAAATAGCATTTGAGTGCCATTCTTCGAATAACACATAAAATAGCACAATAAATATGGACTACCTCTCGATAAATCTTACCTAGTAAGCATGGCCAGTGCAGCCTCAACAGGTTGTAGGAGTCGCCTTCCAGCATCTTCTCCTGTAGCCAATGTTGGACAATGCAAGAGAAGACTGTGCATCGCAGCTAGAGCTCCTGCTCGTCCTTCTAAAGCCACTTGCCATGTAAAAACATCTCCGCGTGCCTTTTCTGACTCTAGTTCTTTTGCGGAACGTGGAAATGCATTGCGCCATAACAGAAGCATTCGAGGAAGCAGAGGGCGAGACGCTGCTGGTCCTAAAGCAGCTACTGCGCCTACTAACAGCCAGCCGGCGCCGGTTCGTGCAAGCGACAAGCGACTGTTCTGGCTCGCACTGCGCAGCAATTCTTCGGCAGTATTAAATATAACTTTTCCTTTGGTGTGAGGAACACCAAGAGGAGATAATTTTACACCGCCAAGAACGGCGGCGAGGGCGGAGCTATATCCTGATATGGCTTCGGGAGATGTGCGGTATTGTTCAAGACCAGCTACGCAACGATCTATAAAAATAATGTATAGTAAAATATTATTGTTATAATCATAGTATCTGATGTTGATAATTAGTAATCAGGTATGTAAAAACAGTTTTTTATATTTGGTAAAGTTGTGCAGTTATTACATACTGTTCTTATTGGGTTTTTAACAAGTATATAATCTGTAGCGTGTTGGAAGACAAGATTTTTTGAGTTAATGAGATCATCAGTAGTAAGATAATTTATATTTTGTGTTTTGTTTACACCTTACTCCATTTCAGCGTACCTATAAGAGGAGAAA
>MU185560.1:59975-109899 GCA_016904865.1 Pissodes strobi
GTGGTACTCCATCTTCCACAAAAATCTCTTAGAAATTCACACACATTAGCTACATATCATAGGACTAACTACGGTGTAAACACTCCATTATGTCGAATATCAAAATTGGCAAATGAAAATACAAATAAAAAAATATAGATTTCTTTAATATCAAATGTAATAAATTAAAAAAAAATGATATGGAAACTTACAAGACCTAACTGTTAGTGAGTTTTAATCTGGGTGATTACTACTTGTTAAATAGTTGCAAGTTCTTGTGCAGTATTTTGTGTCTCTTTTTTATATGCTAAAAGCGTTAATAAATATTCCATTCTATTCTATGCTATTAATCCTCTAATCAATTATCAATTAAACGTAAATTGATTTTTTCCCGAACTGTGACTTAAAATTTATTTTTTTAGTTATGTGCATATTTCAATATTAGTAAATTATTCTTTTGGGTCTAGTCATTTTCATTTTTGTGATGGCTTATTATTTCATGCTTGACAGCTGGCTTATTTCAATGTTACATTGACTTTAAACAGGTGTCCCCTAAAATGTGACGCCTATTGTGCGCCGCCTGGAGAAACATGGCGCAGACGCGTCATTGTGGGCGTACATAAATGATACATAAATGAAATCTTTGGCTCGGTTCGGCCGCCATCTTCATTGCTTTATTCTTTATTTTATCCCCTCTTCACGTTAATATTTCTAATGTTGGCATACAAACATTTGGTAATTTATGAATGACCTACTCCGTGTACTCTTTTTTTATATGTCTTTGGATATATCCGCCCTCCGTGACAATCCTTTTGACAATGAATTCCCGTTTAAAAAACTTGCTAGTGCTTAAAAAACATATAGAGCGAAAAGTCGATATCATATGGGAAAATGTTATAAGAATACAGTTGAATTTGTTTCAAACCTCAAAACCCAATTCTTCACATTATTTAATTTTTCTAATGGTTCACAAAAAAAAACTGAAATATAAAGTATGTGATTGACTATGTTTTTCTGCTATTTGCAAGTTCTATTTTACATATTACAGTGTGGCATATATACAGGATGTTTTTTTACCAAATTTCCTTTTTCATTATAGTTTAAATATTATTTAAGCCGCAAATTAACAGCATGAAAACATTGACAGTGGGAGAGTATAATAAGTAACTAAGATCGGGACATATTACTATAATATACGTTTAGAATAATAGTAATAGCTTAAATTAATTTTTATAGGTACATTCAAAATATTTAAGGTGCCCATAAAGATAAATTATTTGAATATAATAATGACTAAGTAAGTTGGTACATTTATAATTTATATTAGTTTTACTGGAATACTAATAAGTGCAAGTTTACTAATTTCTAGTACACAACACCAATATACTTGTAAAGGTATGGTTCCTTCCAGGCGGCCGACGCATGCGGCTGCCGCAGATAGGCTGACGCACGCGGTTACAGCCGCTAGCATGGTTTCTTGGAAACCATAGAAATAGGACTCCTAGAAGGCTAATATATAAGAGTATATAAGCAGATCTACTCACGAAGGAAGAGAGACAAAATATCCGTGTGTAAGACAGAAACGCTGAGTTTCGTAGCTTTTGCGCGTGCCTGTCTGTATAAGGGCATGTTGAGTATTAAGTTGAAGGAATTTTTCTCAAATAACACCGAAAACCAATTATAGTACTATCAAACACACGGCAATAATAAAAAACACAAGAACTCTTTACAAAACTGAACATCGAAAGTCGAAAAGCAAAGAAAACAAGAATTCATGATGGCGTCCGATCGGGTCCACGTCCTTGCAATCTCGCAACGTTGCCAAGTATAAGATATGTAAAGTACTAGGTTTTAACGTAACACAAAAATTATTAACATAATCAAAAATCTCAGCAACATATACTTCGAAAATATTAGAGTAAATTTATAATATGAAACAGATTTAAAAAAATTCCGTTTCGGGGTTTACTTCCCACGTTTTTCAGTAGTCATCTAATTAAAATACACATAAAACGGTAAATTTCTTCTAGTTTGGCAACGGTGTTGTTATATAAACTGCATGTAAGCAAGTAAATATAAGGTCCTTATTTACATGCCCGCGCAAGCGTATTATCACCCAACCCCTATTGTTTTCTCCCTTTCTCCGTGAGGGACTTCTCACTCTATCAGCCTTCTAGGAGTCCTATTTCTATGTTGGAAACAGGCAGCCACAAGTCAGTCGTGTGCAGTGTTACCAGATCTACTATTTTTATAGTAGATCTACTATTTTTGACCTTTGGCTACTATTCTACTTTTTTAAAGGTAAATTCTACTATTATTTAGAGAAAAACAGAATACTTGAATAAATATCCTAAAACTACAAGAAAAAATTAAAAAATTAAACAGAAATCTTAAAATTCTAACATAACATCTTAATTATTTTTGTGAAGTGGAATTACGTTGCTATTTTTAAGCAGTTTTAAAAGATGGCACCACCACCACTAGTTCTATATATACATATAAGGGATTCACCGGCTCGTTCTTTGAATCGTTTAAATGTCATTAGCATTTTACATTTTACTTACGACTTGTCACTTGTGTGTCTGTGTCTGTACTGTCTGTGTCGGCGTGTTTACTCAAACCCGACTGAATAACAGGTGTTATTATTTACTGTTAGTGGTTAGTGGTATTAGTTCTGCTTTACTTCAGTTTTACCATGAATAGGTATGTTTTTTTTTTCTAGACAGTGAATTTGTAATCTACTATTTTTCTACTATTTTTTTAATGAATCTACTATTTTTTTTACATCAATCTACTACCTAACTGTAAAACTGATCTGGCAACACTGGTCGTGTGCGATCAGTGCTAGATATTGGATCAAAATGAGTCGAGATTTCCTGCATTATTTATTATTGGAAGAAAATGATGACGACGAAATATTGGAATTGATGTCTTTGAGAGAGGGTAATGCAGGTGTACATCCGATGTTTAAAACAAGAGATGACGAGGGTTGTTTTTCCATATTAATAAAAAGACATTTAGTATACGATGAAACACAATTCAGAAAATATTTTAGACTGAACAAAGCACAGTTCGACTACGTTCTTAGCTTAATAAAAGACGATATAAAGACCAAGTCCTACAATAGAGTTCAGTATCCAATAACACCAGAGGAACAGTTAGCCATTACGTTAAGGTAAGTTTAAATAATATTGTAATTTTTCCAACAAATTTACCTTTATTTAAAAACTGTCGTTACAAATTTGTATAGGTATTTTGATTATTGTGCACGGGAAATACATCAAAATCTACAAATGTATTGTCAAGTGATGGTGAACTGTCAACCGTATTCACACTATTGGCTGACTCAGGTCGAGACATTTGTTGTGAAGATGATGACGGTGAAAATAGCTGAGGTGGTGAAAATGGTTGAGGTTTAGAAGAGTTTTTCTGTTCCAATTCATATACCAGTTGCATGGTTCTCATTTTGGCTTCGTGTATTAAATCTGGTCTTAAACTTTTTACTGATACTGCGACACTTTCAAAAAATAAATCCACAGGATGTGTTTTGTTTTCTCCCATTTTTTTCAAAATTTCTTTTCTTTCAGCACTCCGTTCCCTCATTACAGCCACTATGTTTGAGTCGAGATTCTGTCTTTTATTCGGAGGGCATCGCCTGTTTCCTAAAGAACCCCTTTTTAAGGCACTTGGAGTACCTATGTCATTGTCTAAACTTGGATTGTTTGTAGCTTCGGAGACAGACGTATTTGGAAGAGATTTTTCAGGAGCAACTTCAGGTGCACTGTTATGAGCAACAGAAAGATCTTCTTCCTGGTCGCTATCGTCAAGGACTTCATCAATTCCGATAGATGTGCTTCTACAAAAGTGATATTTAAGTTGGTATTTAGTAAAACATTCGAAAAGTAACTTACGGTCGTTTGTGCTCCACTTTATCCAGAAAACACAACAGATCCGCTAAAGCCCATTTTGCTACTTTGCTAGTTGCGGCGGAACCCGTGCTTTTTCCTTTCTTCTTTCTCCTATTATAGGTGTCTTTTATGTTTCGCCATCGTTTCTTACACGTTTCAACTGAAATAAAAAAAATATTTTTAATTTTGTTTTTATGTAAAAATTTAGTAACTAGATTTAATAGGTTGAAAAAAAATTGAAATACTTGTAATAATACCCCCAATTATATACTTTATCCGTAACCAACTTACGAATAATCGCTGTGACACGAAATGTCAAAACATCGGAAAGAAAAGTAATTATGAGAAGAATAAAGTTATTCAGGGATGAAACGGACCTAAAATGGCATATAGAATTGTTTAAAGTTGGAGAAAACTAAAGCACATTTTTTGGGAATAACCGTGCATTAATTAGGTTTTATTAATCTCATCACTTAATGACATTGTTTGCAAACTCGATCTTCCGTAAATGTACTTACATCATAAAAAGTTACTAGAAATAGCAATAAACAGAATAATATTTATTTTAGGTAAAACCGGTATGTTTATTTACAGGTTCATGGCAACCGGTGAAACATTTCGCTCACTGGCCTTTACGTTCAGAGTATCCCACAGCTATATAAGCAGAATCCTAAAAAGAACATTAGCATCATTGAAAAGAAACCTGGTACCCCTATTCATTCCACCTTTGTCAACTGATGAGAAGAAAGTTAAAGCTAAGGAGTTTAGTCAGAAATGGAATTTTCCTAATTGTTTGGGAGCGGTGGACGGTAAACACATACGTATTCGATGTCCTTCGCGAAGTAGTTCTCTGTTCTTTAATTATAAAGACTTTTTTTCCATAGTGTTACTTGCTTTAGTCGATGCTAACTATAAATTAATTTCTATTGATGTTGGTTCCTATGGAAAAGAAGGCGACAGTGGAATTTTTGAAAAATCGAAACTTGGGAAAGGAGTCAGGGATGGGTTTATTTTTCCACCTCCTAGCAAATTGCCTAATTCTGACAAAATCCTTCCATACATCTTTGTCGGCGATGAAGCATTTAGGCTAGGTACACATATGATGAAGCCTTTTTCCCGACCAGTTGCAAGTGTCGATGAACGAAAAGCAATTTTTAATTACCGCCTTTCTAGAGCCCGGCGTGTTTCAGAAAATTCCTTTGCTTTACTGAGTCAGATATTCCGCGTTTTTTATACCTTGATTGATTTGAATTCGGCAACAGTTGACGATTTAATCATCGTGGCGTGTTGTCTACACAATCTCCTTCGCGATGCATATCTAGAGAACGCAAATAAAGCTTATTATGAAGTGGATCTAAATGAGCCGCCACCCACTCAAAATTTTATTCCACTTGCTAGAGGTGGTGGTTTTGCCAACGTTGATGGATTTTACGTACGAGACTTGTTCATGGATTACTTTACTAGTGCTCAAGGAAGTGTAAGTTGGCAATCCAGCTCTGTCAGAAGAACTGATATAAACGAATATTTGTAAATGTATCAATAAATAAATAAATAAACTAAAAATTACTTTTTGTTACCTGATCTTTGCAGAATCTCTGCAATTTCCTTCCAAGCATTATCTTTAGCGATTTGATCTTTGTAAAGTGGGTTCTCTAAATCATACAAGGAAGGATGCTTCGCTACAACTTCCACCAATAGTTCGTCTTCTTTTACACTAAACAACACCTTTGAGTCCATTATGTAACTAAAAAACTATTTACAAATGCACGCAAATATTTCAATCATAAAATAAATTTTAAAATGGAAAATTACGGTTCAAAAAAACATTAATACTTTTCATGCACACGATGAACAAACGCTCCCGCGGCTGCGGCTATACTGCTCTCGAAGCAGTACAGTCGCGCTAGTCGCAATCGTACACGGCTATCGCTTGCGACTGACGCTTCGAAGAAACCAGGTACATTAGGAAACACAGTAGCAGTAGGTTGCGGCGGTCGTAACATGACAGTCGCACGCGTCGGCCGCCTGGAAGGAACCATACCTTAACCAAGTATCAAAAAATGACATTTTGTCTTTACCCTCAACTTTTGTTTATTTCGTGATTAGTGTACTACAGAAATTATATTGATAGTATGGGCAGAGGGAATCCTGTCGAATCTCAAATATCTAGCTTCCAAAACTTTGATGTTTTTACCTAGTTTCTTGATTTTATTATTACATTTCTGTTAAAGAAACTGATTTAGTAATGTAAAAAGTTTTCGAAAATATTAGCGATGATTTGACAATTATTGTCTAACAAATATCCACTAATTTAAAAATTTTATTATAAAGGTTTTTTATATTTCCTATTTATTATTTATTTATTAGCAACATATTTAAAAATATCAAAATTCATAATGTATCACTTGTAGCAGAAATTTAAAAGTATTACATTCATATCATTTAGGATCTTTTTTTTTATGACAGTGGCACACACACTAAAGGGAGATCTGATGACACTCGACGAGCCTTGTGTTCGCGAAGATGTTGATTGACACAGTTCTTGAACAGTTGTGGGTAATAATTAGTGGGAAACAGATTTCCTGGGAGTGAGTGCCACAATGATGTAGTGCGCCAGATAAAGGAGCCCTTATAAAACGACGTTCTAGGTGTTGGAAGTTGTACGACAAACGGGTGCGCTCTTGCCGTCTGTTGCGACTATCTGACTGGCGTTGCTGGGGGCGGGATGATGCGGGCCAAAATCTTGGGAGTAACTGCCGTGAAAATATCTGTAAAACAGGGATAACTCGGCCACATGTCTGTTGGGGTCCAGACTATCCAGATCCCGTCAACTCCGGGTCGCCGACGAGACGCACAGCTCTCTTCTAAATGGAATCCATCAGCTTTAAGGTGTGCTTAGGGTATCCCAGATGTGTGAGAAATATTCTAGGCACGGTCTTGTTTGCGTTTTGTAGAGCAAGAGCAACTGCTACGGCGTATACAGTTTTGGTTACGAAATTGCGCACCAAGCTTCTGCGAGGCTGATTTTTCGATGTTAGCAACGTGATCATGCCAGGACATGCATGTTGCTGTTGACCGAGACACCCAGTAGTCCGATAGACGAAGATGAAGTAACGGTCGATCCTGTCATTATGATATCAGGGCCCGCCGTATTGGCTTTCTTGGAAAACTGCTTGGGCTTTTGCCCCATTGAACTGGACCAAATTCATGTCCCAAAATTACGAATAATATAAAATAATAATAATAACTGGACCAAATAGTTATGCAAGTTAAATGTTAAAAATATAAAAATTGTCCTCTATTTCTCTGATTATACATTAAGCCGTTCCACTGTGCGGCGGCTAATTATGATAGTTCAATTCAGATTAGATAAACTATACACATTACAGAGCTTATAAATATACAAAAAAGTATTTAAATAAGTAGGTATTTAAAACATATTTAAGGCAATACATATTATGTAAATATAAAAACCATGTTCACATGTTCCCCATAATGATGACACCAACAAAATTTTGCTATCACTCATAAGTGATATTTTATATTTATATAAATAATTTTGTGAGAAAGGAAGTTAGGTAACATGCTCTATCTTTCATATTTTAGAAAAGCGTTAATCGAATAAATTTGTCTATCTATCCTTGACAATTGATTTTTTAATATCAATTATTATACTTTAGGGAACTCACTGTGAGGGAGGCATCTGTAGCGAAAAGTGCCTAAATGGAGGAAAATGCGTTCAAAAAGATACCTGCGAGTGCTCGAAAGGGTACTATGGCAACCGTTGCGATCGTACCCGTTGCATCATCCCTTGCCTCAACGGCGGGCGTTGTAGAGGTGTCAACAAATGCAAGTGCTTACGCGGATTCAGAGGAGACCATTGTGAAATTGGCAGAGCAAAGCCTGCTAGGGCAGCTTGCAGTTTGAACTGCCGACACGGCTCCTGTGCGCCAGACGGTGAACCAGCCTGTGTATGTGAAAAGGGGTGGCATGGAAGATTATGTCAACATGGTAAATATCAAATTAATAATTTATAGCTTTTAAGGTATGGTTTCCTAAGACTGAATCTGTAGTCGAATTGATTAAGTAGCTCATGCTTCACCAAATCCGCAGAAAGTATTTAACGATTGGCGGCAAATGATCTTAGAATGCTCAATACCTACTGATTCGAATTAAAAATGGTTATTGTCTATTGGCAAAGCAAAACTGGGCTACATAAAAATAACTGATCTACATGACAAAATAAAATATATGTTTGCATTTTTCTAGTTATTACGAATTTATCTACATATAGAACAGCTTCATGTCCGACAGACCAGCGCTCAACACAGCATTCTATGAATTATTTGTCACATTATTTTCTTTAATTGCACGAATATACTCAAGTGTTGTAGTGGAATGACCAAATATTTATTTATTTGACAATGTGGAAATCTACAATAATATTTAAACCTTAAAATCCATCCATCTTGAGGTGAATATCTTCATAGCGAAATCATCATGATCAGGAAAAAAGTGTTTTTAGTTCCGTAATATGCCATCCACAAAAACGTTGATTCCGTAATTTTCTTTATACAATCAAGTATGTGCGTCTCGCTGGAAGGGATAATAATACAGTGCATAAAAATTTAAAATAGATGAAAATGTAAAACAAAACTCCTCCTAATCTGAAAGTTATTTTCGATACGAAACATTGAATTTTTCAGCTGCAGTAAAACCAAATTGTTCGATAAGTTCGATTTGGCAATAAAATTTGTTCTGCCTAAGTAGTCAGATACATTGGTTCGTCCAGTCTAAGCCAGTATCCCATTAAATGTAAAATTTGGAGTTCCATGGCCTGCAAGTTTATTGTATTGTTTGCTACAAAAATAATTCTTTGTATTATTAATAGGCCAATCCAATTCATCAATTAGGTAAGAACTTTGATTTTATTTACGGGTAAGTGCAACGTTGTAATATTCGCCCCTCTCTGCGGTAGACACCTAAGACGATCTAGACAAGCAAAAAGACAACATATTTGCTTTAATAAGATTCATTCATGTATTTTTGGTGGCAGCAAAATTGCTACCATCTTGCTTTGCCGTACTTTAGCATCATGTAATGTTAATCGGACTGCATGCATTTTTGCTGCGAAAATAGAACATGGTTGGTTCTGTTCCTAAATTTTCTTAATTAGTATATGATTCATCATTCTCATTATTAATTAATTTATTTGTTGATTTAATTCACAAAACTTCGATATATTACTTGTTAAACTTTTTTCCCGCGAAAAATCTTTGCCAGAATATAGTATTCAACAGAAATATTACTACTATTGACCAAATCGCAAAATTCTCCTTCATTTTCGCCTAAAATATCTATATTTTCCGAAGCTGTGTTTATTAGTGGTGGCTCGTCAGGTGAGGCGCCACCTCACTAATAATTGCTACTTCTAGACTTCTACCTCTTTTTTAAAGCTACGAACATTCTTTTGACAATATTAAATTTGCTTGTGGAAATTGCGCCCGACTGTATTGCAGTTGTTACCTCTTCAGGCTGACGCACCGAATTCTTCTTCAGAACTAGCTACTGAAATTAAACGGACACGCGAGTTGCCTAATTCCGAACTAATTCTATGAATGCAATGATACGTCACATGTATCAATAAGGCACGGGGGGGGGGGGGGGGGGTGCCTTTGTTTTCGCGAATTAACTGCGGTTGAAGGCGACAAAAGTATCGCTGATGCCATGCGTTATTGCCAAATAATGTATAAATACTGTATAGATGCAAATTTTTTGTTCTTTTACGATTTTAATTATTAAGTTAATAAATTCGTTTGGTAACCTGATAAATGTACCAATAATTTTATTTGATTTACTTTATAATCACTGTATAGTGATGAATGATGAATTAAGATTAAATGAAAAGTTATGATCTCATTAATTAAGAAAATAATGTGGTTATTAAATTTTGGTATTGGCACCCATGCGAATTGTTGGCCATGTTTGTTGCTAGGCAAATCAATAAATTTTTGGACTTCTGATGGTATATCGTATTTCTCTAGATCAGCAAAAATACACAATTCGTCTAAAGAACACATCCAGAGTTCTCTAGGTTTAGTTGACTTTCCCAAAACATATCTACAATTAGAAATTCTCTTTTTAAAAATGCCCATCTCAATTACAAAAAATCACTTACTAATAACCTATTTAATTGATACAACAATATTGTTAGGGAAACAGGAGCTTATACTTAGGGTCATTATGAATTCGAATCTTCTTTTAATAGAGGTAATTTCAGAGAAATATATTGAAAAATTGAAACATATTGAGGAAAAAAAGTTTTTACTGGACTGTTCAAAAGTATAAAAAATTAGATAACTGATTTTTTGTATTGAGGATATATGAAATCATATATTAATAATGATCATGTTTTTTTTTCCGGTAATAGTTGACACCACTGACATAGTAGCAAAAGCTCAAATTGTTTTTTTTTGTTTTTTTACAGAGCACAGTACTTTTGTGTTGAATTATAAAACTATTAAAAAAATTATGCGTATTTTATGTAGGTAACGAAAGGTCTCACTTTGTGTTCTTCATATTTTCCTATCCTCATTATCTTTAGATTATTTATATTTATATTTGAATTTACCTCCTTTAAGATTTGATGAACCTTATTTTTATCATTCTCTATTCTATCCTCCCTGGTAGAGTACTCTGAAACTTCCAACACACCAAAGAGGAGCACATTTTGTGCCCTTATTTCTCGTTCTTGCAGTTCATACAGTGTTGGTTCAAGGTTCGAATTGCTCCCAATTGGTTTAGCTATGACTTTATTTTCCAGGTTTTTGATGTCCTGTTTGAGGGCATCCAATGATGGTTGAAAATCTGTAGTTTGCTGATAATTCATTGAGCAGCATAAACTAGGCATTTTTCGTAATTTTTCTGAAATCAGGAGGCAGAAGGAACACTTTAGCATAGCTAGCCCTTTCAATTTGGGGGGCTTGAACATTCGGTTCTTCTCACTGGATACTAAATAAACTAGATTAATGAAGTTTTTTTGGCGACCCAATTTTGGTTTAGGGAGGGCTAAGTTCTCCCGAGCTAGCGCTATCTGCAGCTCGTGTTAAGGGGCCGTCATACTCGGCATCAATATAGGCAAAAATGGGGTAGATAAGGCTTGAAAAGCTAAGCCCGTTTGGCATTCGAAAGCGGACTGTCTTAGGAAACCAAGACCCACTACAAGTACATCTGCTTTTACTACTACATCTTAACTATTACACTCATTCATATCATTTAGCTACTTCTCCACTTAGCTACTTATACCATTTAACTACTATTTTTTTGCTACGAATAAAAATTCTGGTTTCTGCTCAACGTTGGGCGACGAACTCATTACAATATCTACTATTTTTTTGTGCTACGAATAGCTCATTTGTTTTGAAAAATATCTGACTGACTTTGAAAGAATACCGTAGTTAAATAATGAGCTAAATGATTGTTGGGGAAACACCCCAACAAGTGTATTAACTTGTCGTTTTTCACCTTATAGTTTGGTGATAACACTCTGTATGTCCGTAGTATGATTGAGTCATAGTAAATTTCACCTCAGGTTAACAACAGTTTGTGTATTTAAAGCTTCACATTTCAGTTACACCTTAGTCCGAACCTGGATTGTCGGTGGAATAGATTCCAATATATGAAATAATTGCTGGAAATCTAGTTGTCACTCTCCGCCAAGGAAAACGTTTTTAGACGTTTAAACTTAATATATCTTTGTCTTTGTCAATGTTGTGTAAACAACAATATATCAACTAAAGAAGGAACATTTTTCTACCCTCTCAAAATGCATCCCGCGCAATTCCCAGTGTATTTCAGTCTGCCGCCTGCTGGTAGGAAAAAATTCAGTTTAGTGCAGTGCAATTACAATCGTTCAGTCGTAAAGCAAGTAAAACGTAGTAGCTCTGTTGGCGCCAAAATATTGGGCCCTATTCTCATTTTGTTTGCACAGATATTTAGAAAATATCTGCTGTACTCTTTTCTCCTTGTCCAAGATTGGATAAAGAACTCTTTTGGGCATTTTTACGCATTTTCTCGAAGACAGAAACGCCGTAGCGTCTCTCGTCTCTCCTGATGCTGTTGATGGAGATAAAAGAAGGTAAAAGGGCGGTTGGAAATTTGTAGTAGACAAATCTATTCCCGTAGTCGAGATTCGAATCAAATGTTCGAAGTCTTACATCAGTGGTGAAGTTAAGTTGAGAGAATCGAAGAAGATGTAAAGTACTAGGTATTTTGTGTGAACGAAAAGCACTTAGTTGAAATAAAGTTGATTAAATTCAGTAAAGAAAGAAGTTCTTGTTAACTTAAATAATTAAGAAGTATTGTAAGACATTTAATAATAGTTAAGTTCATGTACAGTATTTAGTTTTATGTATGAAAGGATGAATGCTTGAAATTAGTTAGAAATCATTGTATATATTAATCATATTTAATGCAAATTATTAGAGTATTTGATACCTAAAATACATGTTTCAGTTGCCATCCTATGAATACAATCCCGCATCGAAAATTTAGTAGGAGCCCTAGACTCTTGTAAAACTACGATGTCTCAAAATTATTGTTTCTTAATGTGCTAACTTTTATCAACAATTCTCTGGGAAATTAATAATAATTTATTTATTTTCCGTTGGTCATTGACCAACTGTGTAGTTGGTGCACCCTGCAGACCGATCCTAACACATTTAATTTGTTATAATAACCTATAATGTTACCGCATTTTCAGAATACTAAGGAAACTCTCTCTATGCCACATTTTGCTTTATTATCATTCTTTACTTACACTAAATATTCTATTTCTTATAAATTTCCTTGTCTAGTGATTTTTTGTTTGTTTCAGCTACAACAATGTAATCAAGTGCATCAGAAATCTACTGATATTTCTTCCTGTATGTGATGTTTAATAAAATGTATTTTTTAAATAATGCTTGTATTTTTTTAACAATAGTTTTTCCAAATTTATCAGACGATTTTCAGAAAAGATCCTATTTTAAAATTGGAATCGAATTCAGACTATGTTCTGCTGTCTTTTGAAGACGGTTACAGCGCTTGTAAGTATAAAGTATTAACTAGCAATCTTGATATTCTTTATATTTTTCAGAAGCGCATATGCGGATCCGAATTAAAAATATCCAGTTGGATAAATTTTTGTATGAAAACGAGCCTGCCGACGTTATTCGGGTTCTATATTTTCAAATACGTCCTCACTATCAGTAGGGATAAGTATCAGTTATAACATGAAAAGGTGTTTATTTTTTCTAATAAACATTTATTTACTACGCAATTCAGAGCAATTTTCCAACTGAACAATATAAAGTGACAAAATGATAATACAATGAGAACTGATGACAGTGACAACATTCGACATTTGTTTATTATAACAATAAATATTTCCAATGAGGAAAACAGCAAATCACGACATCAAATACTTATCCGCTATGTGCGACTGCTGGGTGGCAAGGTGGTGAAAGATGATGCGCGCCAGTGGCCAAGGCTTGAACGTAATATCATGGTTGAAACATGAGAGCTGTTGTATTATAAGTTGTAAAGTAAACATACATACAACGATACGGCGAGTGTTTAAGGCCACACAACAGAATTGAAAACTTTAACAACGCGAGGTTAATATTATGCAATACCCAGAAATATTTTTTTGTATTCTATATTTTTAAATTATTTGCCATAGCTTAGAATTTGATGTCTAAATATCTCATAAAATTGGCTGAAACCGCTGCTTATCGCTTGAAAAAGTTCTCCGGCTCAGTGTCCCATCTTCAAATCGTTTTAAATGAGATTTCTGGCAATTAAATGTACAATGCATGTTTTAACCTAAACGTTATGTTAAAATAATACATCAACACCAAAACTATCTATTCACTCGTTATTGGAAATATTTTGCGATTTTCTTGCATGTTTCAATTTAATGTCGATTTTCTCGTATATCCTGATCTTGTACCAAAGTTGGGTGTTCCCAGTAATAAATTATTGTGGTGTCTTGTCAAAACTAAAAGGCGAAAAGTTTAAATTCAACTAGCTCACCCTGTATAAAATGCATCATCATTTTCGAGGTGTGTTCTATTACAGTTTTTGGCGTAGATTGTCGTGAAGTAATCAGCTTTTCTAAAAAAATACTTTTCGAGAACAAATAAAAAACTTAAATTAGTTGACCTAGAAATCGATGGTTACTTAAATTTTTTTGACCTAGACATTCTCGAAACAGAGAAGCATTTGAAGAGTTTTTTTCCTAGAAATTCCCTATCGAACTGTCGTCCCAGTTTTTTTCAATCCTCGCGACTTTTTTGGCGCTATAACGGCTGCTTATCATATTTGGTAATGTCATTTTATAAAATGCTTTAAGTCTCACACTCTTGACTTAATAGGTTGGGATTTGAATCGTCAGTGACATCTATTCACGAATGGGTATATTTCGTGCAATTAATTATTTAAGAAGCACAGATACGCTGGTTTATACCTACAATTTGCGGATATGTTCCACTGTAGATTACTATATTTAGTAGTGACATCTATTCGAGAATGGGCTTATCTCGTATGGTTGGTAATTGGGGAGCGTAGTACGCTATTTAATACCTGCAATTTATGAATTTAATTTACTATAGATTTTATCTTGAAATATTTAATTCATCTGGCAGTATATTTAAGTAATTTTTTCATTTTTAAATATATAATTAATATTTGTTCATGATTCTTTAGGTCATATTCGACTTAAACAAGAATTTAGCATTCTTATATTACATTTTTAAACCTTACGTATTCAGTAATTTTTTTATTATTGTGGTGACCGTTCGGTAAAAATACCGATTTATCGGTGAATATGCCTTTCATTAATCAAATTCATATAATTTGAAAGAGGTTTAGTCCAAATTTACAGAGAACGTAATTATTTCATCGTTTAGCGGTTACGCACATTATTTCACGTATTTCCATTCAAATTGAATAGTATTATTTGGGGAATTTTCGGAGTGCATCATATATATTCCTGCAAAGGCAGTAAATTGAATTTTCAGTAGAATTTCTCTGAATTTTCCCTCATAGTATTGCTGATTTTAATATTTTTCTTTTCAGGCTTATTATTTAATTAAAATTTCAGTTTATTTGTAACATCAAGCATAGAATTATTAGCACTTGCCCTGTCTCGTCTCAACACTGATGTACCGACATTAATTTGCATTTATGAGAGGTTAATCTCACACGTGTAAATTTATCTGTTTTTTTTATCTTTTATCTAAATTTCTATCTCAATGCGAGATAGTGATTATCTTGTCTTTATCTTTAATTAATTGAGGCGTAATTACGCTCAATTATCGTTTATGTGCCAAGGGCCATATAAAAAAGTAATAGAAATTACTTATTTCGAGTTATAAGACTCGTTTATAGAGAGGTTGTACCTCTATTTTTCTATTTATCATTAAATTCAAGTTATCTTTTATTTCGATTAGCCGAGAGTCACTGTTTGGAACGTAGTTCCATAATTTTCTTTTGCATTTTAAATTTCAGTCATAATTTCTTTTGAATTTCATATTTTGAAGGAAAGAAATGGATATCTTGAGTAACAGTAGCTATTTATAATTTTGCTCAATTTAACATTGTAATTCAAGTTTTCTGATTCAACCAGTAAATTTTCAAATTGTTGGTTGCTTCCACATGTGTAACAGTGTCACTGATGTTCACATGATACTCCCCTGGATATAATTTAATTAGGGATATACATTGGTCTAAGACTAGGTTATTTTTTCTTACATATACTCAACGTTGGCTGAAGAAAACATCATGCTTGGCAGGTAGCAGGCGTTCGTTCACTTACTGTGTGCTCTGAGGGAGTTGATACGATAAGAACCAAGTGAGTCCTCGATAAGACCAAGTAGCATTACTTGGGAACATGCAGAAGCGGTTCCAGTAGAGATCCCAATACGGTCGCATGGTTACAGAATAGTTGGACAAGCTAAGTATTAGCAAATCAGAAGATAAATTTGTTGTAAAGACCAGTGATATCGCCTTATTCACTACTTTTTTAACATTTTACATTAATTTTAATTCTCATTGTTAGTCAATTTATTCAAAAACTTTATTTAAAATAATTTCATCAATTATATTTGTAATTTAATTATATTGATAATCTCCATTTCACCTGATACCATCACTCATATTTGTAATTTAATAATTGTAAAATTAATATATTGTTGTTTGATTTCCTTTGTTTAATTTATCGCAAGATTGAGGTCTGTGAGACACGAATTATAAGAGCAAATTTCTGATATTCTTATCTTTATAGTTATTCATATTTAAGTTTTCATATTCAGTTCGCATTGTCTCTAGGAACTCGGGCGCCCAAAATATCAAAATATCTGTTAATAAGAGAACATCGAACAACGCCCGAAGAAAATTAAAACAAGTCTCATGCATACAAAATGGGCACAATGCCATACTTAATTAAATAAATTAACTATCATTACAAATTGGCGACTGAGCTAGACTTCGTTACAAGGTATCATTCACGATACACCGTCTGTGTATTGCGGGTATCATTAGTAAAATTTTACTTTAAACATCCAAAACGTAATCGAATTTTTCAGTTGTCTTTGTAGATATATAACTTAATTTAAGAACCAACCCTAAACTTTATCTGCTTTAAGTTTAAGGCAGACAAGTCTTAGTATAGTAGTAAATTTTGAAGATTAAAGTACGTTCTTATTTTTCATTTTTATAAGTGGTCGTAGAAGAACTCCTCTTTAAGGGCTATACATACGGCTCGTGTCGTTAATTCTCAGTATTCTCACACTCGTGTCTTAATAGCTACTAGCATTGCACAATATACGTACTATTAATAGTATTAATGTATTTATTTTTAGTTTTATGTACTTTTCAATTAACTTCCTGATATTATTACTATAGAATGAATGATATATTTTCTGTAAATTAGGCGTTTATTCTTTCTTCCAAGATATGCACCTATATCAAGGCTGACCAGATATGCACTTTATTAGACTGTTTTTGGACGTCAAATACTATACAGGGTGTTTCAGAATTGAATGCTAATCCTTAAGGATGATAATCTTTGAGTGATTTTAAGAAGAAAATGTCTTATGAACATAGGTCCGCAATCGCCTTATTTTTGAGATACAGGAAAATACATTTTTTTAAGCAAATTTTTTTTTTAAACTCCAATCAGTGGCGCCTCCACTAACATGCCCTCTTATATTTTTAAATGAAAAAATGAAACGCCACTGCTTTTTTTGAAAATAAAACTTATTTTCGCAAGCTGTTATTATTTCTTAATAAGAATGTCCTCTTGACTTTTTTCTGTCCGACGGACAGTTTTCGATTAAAAAAAATAAGATGCATTTATCTGCACGGTCCTAATTCCTAAGTTTTCAATATTGTAATAAGTAATAAAAGAAAAATATTCTTCTTTAATTTACATTACTCAAAATTTAGGTATTAGGACCGTGCATATAAATGCATTTTATTTTTTTAATCGAAAACTCTTTGTCGGACAGAAAAAGTCAAGAGGACATTCTTATTAAGCAATAATAACAGCTTGCGAAAATAAGTTTTATTTTGAAAAAAAGCAGTGGCGTTTAATTTTTTTGTTTAAAAATATAAGAGGGCATGTTAGTGGGGGCGCCACTGATTGGAGATGAAAAACATTTTTGCTTAAAAAAGTGTATTTTGATGCGTACTTAATACCTAGCAAAATGTAAAGAAATATCTACAGCGGTTTGAGAAATATTGGGATAAAACAGTTTTTTTTTAATTTTCAACGCCCTGTATCTCAAAAATAAGGCGATTGGACCTATGTTCATATGACATTTTCTTCTTAAAATCAATCAAAGATTATCACCCTTAAGAGTTAGCATTCAATTCTGAAACACCCTGTATAGGTACTCTTTTTTTTCTCGACCGATATACTCTTTTTTTCCGAGAGCCCGAATTTCCGTCATAAAAAGTCGAATTTGTTTAAAAAATTAACCGCTGATAATCTGGTTAGTTACCGTTTGAAAATCCCTATCGAAATTTGGCAACTCTGTGGCCAGTGCGTGTCTTTACTGTCTTTTTTATTATAATTTTGATTTACATTAATATTTGATCTCGATTGTATTCACAGCTTATTTTTTCAACGGACAGACCCTTCTTTTCAGGACGTCCGTTTGTCCGGTCCGTTATATTTCCGCGTCTGTTATTTTTAACGTTTGCCAAAAAACATAAAATTAAATTTAATCCTGACTGAACTTTTAATTTAATTAAATAGAATAACTGGACGTTTACCAAAGTACCTCTGTGGCTTCCAGATAAATAAAAGTTGAATGATTTGTTTTATTCCTATATTGGCTACTTTTAAAAAAGTTTTTGTATATTGTTTAAGAATATTTTGTTTCGGTTCTATTTTGTTATAAATCGTTATCGTTCCTGTGTTGATTTAGAATTTAGATATTATAATATGCAATAATGATGGAGATTTTTTTCCATTAAAATAAAAAAAATTTTGGTAT
This sequence comes from Pissodes strobi, assembly GCA_016904865.1. NCBI lineage: Eukaryota > Metazoa > Arthropoda > Insecta > Coleoptera > Curculionidae > Pissodes > Pissodes strobi. The sequence goes on from MU185560.1 coordinate 78,406, forward strand.
GGATACGTAATAATTTATAGGTATGTACTTATTTTAGGAAAAAAAAAATGTGCCGGATGCATTTTTAACGATTTTAACAATTTTTTGGTAAAAATCGGACGTCTCGTCCCCAACGCCGGCTAAACCGCCTCCGCCAACACCTGCGGCGCGCTTTTTTTGGGTTGGATGTACGTTTTTTTTTTTAATATGGCACCCCTATATGGAAGACACGTAAAGTAAATTTCTAACGAAACTGATATTTGCAATGTTGGACGATATTATATAATAAAGCAGTTGCTCAATATTTTTTAACTGCGCCTTCTATTAAATCTAACAAACATTTCTTATTAGCCTATTAGTGATAAACAAAGCAATTAAATGGTATGCAAATTGCAAATTGACAGAGAAACCCATTGAACATAATCTTCAATAATTCCTGGATCTATTACTGACAATATGATTATAGTTTTTATATGCCATTATTTATTATAAAACGCAGTTCTATTTTTATTTGACTAAGCGATTCGTCGAAAATACCGGATAAATTTATTATAAGAGATTTTTGGGGGGTAAAATTACAGAAATTTAAGAGAATTGCGCCTTTGTTGCAAAAACAAATATTGGTTCATATACTTGTTTTTTGATAACGCAAAATTGTTTCCGGAGAAAATAGATCCTCAGATTTAAGTTGCACCATTTTTACAGGGTGACCTATATCTGAACTGGGCTGAACTGGTAAAAGCACCGCAGGCGAAATTTTTTAAGATTACGCCTAAACTTTCCCAAAATGTTTAAAATAATTATTTTACAAAAAAAAAACTAAATGAAAATTTAAACAAAAATTGAGATTTAAAAAAGTACTAATAAGTACACACATAGAAAAGATCTCTTGATCTAAAAACAGCGAGGAGTTCAGATCATTCCTCTCCTTATGAAGAAATAAATATTTATTTTGAAATACTTTTCCTCGCCATAAGAACATATGAAGTTCAGATATATTTTTTTTTATTTGAATCCGCTGAGGTGAAGAAATACTTCTCTCGACACAAAGTAATATTCTTTTGCCACATATGAAAGTCAATATGCTCTTGGAATAACGTCAATTCCCTCAGTTTGAGAACTCTTTTCTATGTGTGTACTAATAAGTAAACTAGAGTACAAGCAGCTAGACAAGCTCATGTTTAATTATGATTATCTGAATTTTATTTACGAAACAAAAATGTACTACAGACACCAACAACCAATAACGAACTTTTAATCCACCTAAACTAAAAAAGATGGACGCGCATTTAGAAGCGTATAAACTTGGTGAATTCCTGAAAAATATGCTAAAATATTAGGAATGTAGCAGCGTGCTCCGGTATGGACAAGCAATAGCTTATAAGCTGTGATCAAGCTGTGTCCACAGAATTGATCTTGATACAATATCTTAACTTACTTCTACGTAGCAGCTTGCACATTTTTTCCATACATTCGGCAATCATCGGTTTTGAATGGTGGACACTGTGGGCAGTGGAATATATTCGCGAAAATACATGCAAGCTGCTGTATAGTATATCCACTATAAATCGGCTCTTAACCCATTTTTTTTTATCATTAAACTAATGTTTCACTTCACGCATGGCCCTCCGCTCGTTCCGGGGCGCAACCAAACAAAACTAACTTAAGACATGCCCAAAATAAAAAAAAAAGCTAGTACGACAATCGGATGTTATATCTTTTCTAACAATGATCCATTTTCTAATGTCCACTCACAATTCACAGATAGTAATTATTGTACTTAAATCCCATCGGAAAGCAGCAGTAAGATATTCAATTCAATTGGCTAGTTTTTTAAACTGCCACTTGAGTCATTGTAATCACGCGGAAGTGTATGGATGAATTATGTAAACTGTTACGTTTCAGACAGGAATCAAGTTCAAATACTAATCTTATCCAATCATTTCCGAGATGGTTGCTAGGTGTTGCGTGCAGATCAGTTGTCGCATTGTTGACATCACTCCGAAAATGCAAATTTTATCAGTTTTTCTTGTCACAGCGCATGGTGGTCAGACACTGTGCTTGTCATGCGGGCGACGCGTGTTCGATTCTCGTCGGTGGCAATGCCTGTTTTTTTTTTCTAAGATTATCTTTGTTTCTTTTTTTTTAATTTTGGATTAGTTTTGTTTGGTTGCGCCCCATGCGTGAAGTGAAATATTAGACATTCTAAAATAGTAAAGAAACGCTCGATCCAAAAGCAACTTTCGTACATCCCTGCGCCGAGTCGCTCGTTTAAAATACGCTTCTGTAAAATTTGAAAAATTCTGCGCAAAATGACAATATGACGTCATGGATCGAAAAGACACTTTCGTCCGTCAAATATTCCTGCGGTGAGATGCTCATAAATATTGTGCCAAACTGCCCCCTGAATATGGAAATGATAATGAATAAATTAATAAGCAATAAAAATCTTTAGATGGCAGATCGTGTTGCGGTTGATTGGGTGATTGCTCTGAGCAACTTTTTCAAATTTAATGACGTAATTGACGTATTCTGTTGAAACCTAGCTATTTTTAGAAGCTCATCGGCGCCCGATCTTGTGAAAAACCGGCTAAGTGGCAACTAAAAAACTGTACAAGTAGCATTTACATATCAAGTTCTAGTTTATATGTAAATAAAAATTTAGAAATAATACTTAATATTACATAAATTGTGTAGAATACAAAATTGAGAGAAATAATCCAAATAATTGCAATATGAACAAATATTTCTATTTTTAAAACAAACCAAATTAGTCATTCGATGTATTTTTTTTCTGCCAAATTCAAAAATTGAACCAAAAAACATTTGAACCAAAACAAAAGACTTGCGCCATGGATGAACATTTTTGGACTCTCTAGAGAAATCTATTCACATCTCGTGTATAATATCCTATACCTATCTCTCGCTCTTTACGAAATATTGACACTTGAAAGAAGTGCATTTTGACACTTTGACAAGCTCTAAAATCTAAACTGCACGTGATCAAAAAACGGTTTGCATATTCCTACCTTAGATTTTCATAACCTATCGAATGAATTTAAACGGAGGTTTAAAAATTCCGGTTTATTTTAACCGCGGGTTAAACTCGAAGTTACTGTCATTCGATAGCTTATGAAAACCTAAGATAGGAACGTGTAAACCGTCTTCTTTGATCTCGTGCGGTTTACATGTTATGGCCTCCCAAAGTGTCAAAATGCCCGACTTTCAACTGTCAATATTTCTTAAACAGCGAAAGATAGGTATAGGATATTTTACAATATACAGGGTTCCATTTAAAAAATAGTTCATCCAACGTAAGTCTTTTAGTTCAAATGTGTTGTTGGTTAAATTTTTGAATTTAGTAAAAAAAAATACATCGAGTGGCTATTTTGGTTTGTTTTAAAAATAAAGGACGGTCAAAAATAGGCCCCTGTTCAGCCCTCGCTGGAACACCCTGGTCGTACCACGAATACTATAGACTTCAATGATTAAAGCAAAATTATGCCTCGAAAACTCCGCTACTCTTCGCTTGAAAAATGTCCAAATTCCCTGATCCTGGCCCAGGGTATAATAATGTTGACATTTTTCACGCGAAAAGCAGCGGACCTGCCGATGTTTATGGGAAATTTCGAGGTAATTACGTTACCACCTCTAAAGGGAATAGGGAATACTCACTTGCGCGAATTTCGCCTTTTTATGACAGGTGTCCATTTTTCGCGCGAATGTAAATTTTCGTTCATAGTCATGCAACGCAAAATTTCGTCCGCGAATATTCGCTAAAAAGTTAAAACAGCGTGCGATTTCCACCAATTTTGTGACGCCAAAACCAACACAGAGACGGTTTGTTATTGTTTAACGGACCTATTTTATGTAGGAGCAAGTCAAACTGAATTGGACTCAATCTTAAATAATTAAAAAACTTACTGGTATCAGTTAAACGCATCTCCGCAATTAAATTGTGAAAATCACCTTGTTTTTCTTTAAAAAAATATAGTTCTCAGCCACATTTTTTTCTTTGATGCCTTTTGGCTAGTGCAAGTGTTTTGCTGTAATTACCAAAAAGACTCAAAAGGTACATCGCATGATAAAACCTACACATATAAAAAATAATTATTAGAATCCATTTCATATAGGTACAACTAAGAATTCTGGTTATAGTTATTGTTTTTTTATCGATGAAACGAAAATTGACAATATTGACATAAGAATTCGCCGCCGAAGTTAAAATTTTTCGCCGCGAATAATTAAACCTAGAAATTACAGTGTTTATGTCAAAAAAAGGCGAAATTCGCGCAGGTTAGTATTCAGCTTAAGGGCTTCGGGACCGAGTCTCCGGACTCGAGGTTAATTTTCAATTTCTCCAGGTCAGCATTTCCGGAACCAACAATTAATTGGAAATAAATGTATTGGTAAATAATGTTAGTAAATTTAATAATATATTGAAAAACTGCAAACTAGAGCACAACATGTTTTGATGCCTATTTTTCTGATAATTGATAATTATAATTAATTGACGGTATATCCAATGTACAATCATATATTATTTTTTCTTGTTTTTTAGTAATTTGATAGCAGCGAATGAAGGATTTTTTACGGTAATTAAATGAATAGAAAATATGTACATCTAAATGTAAAATAAACAATGTTAATAGATTAAAAGTATCTACTTAGTGCAGGCTCCAATGGATTACTCGTTTGCAAAATGTGTAGACCGCAATCTGTTTTGTGATTTGTGTATCTGAGACCTTTGTCTGTATAAAAAGAACATGTTGCCGCGCGCGCGCAAGGTGCGTTGTCATTTCGCTCCCCCCCCCCCCTCCCCCTTCCCCACTCCGCTACTATTCTACCACTGACATAAACTAGAAAAGTTAGGTTGTTGAGGATTGTGCTATCTCAGAAAAATTAATTCTTAACATCTGACGACTGATCGGACTGATTTGAGTTTTTAAGACAAGTACCTTACCACCAGAAACAACGTCCCCAAAAATCCCCGCATTGGAAAACTTCTAATGTAAACTACTAGCATTTTATAATAAAAGACATAAAATGCTACTAGAAAGTGAAATTACGTTCACGGCCTCAAAGGGTCATCTGATCATGGTTCAAATGTATTTTTTTTTCAGAAAAATTATTTTTTCAACCCTGAAATGGCAATTTTTTCCAATCGGGAAAAATTCACCGGAAATACCTAAAAACGGGGCAAAATGCGCTTATCTGACCCAATTTCACGCTGGCGCGCATCTTGTGAGTGTGTGCGTGTACTGCGTGTGGGTGTGTTTGGCATGATGGGGTGTGGGTTGGTGGTTGGGTGTGAGTGTGTGTGAAGGCGCGCGTGCGGTTTTAAAGGAAATGATAATGGGATAATTGAGTTGTTTAAAGAGAAGTAAGGGAACATTAGCCCTTGAAAAAATTAAATTATTATAAATATTGACGGTACTGAAAAGATATGTGTAGACATACATTTAACTGAACCAGTAGTATAAAAGCTTTACTATGTGCAGTTAGATCAGTATGGCCAGAAATACCATGACTGAAATAAAGAAAAAAATAAATGAAATTACTCTAGATGCCATCTGGGTCGTCCGGGTCTTCTTCATTATGAGGCAATTGTGCATGAACACTCCACTTCTATGATGACACCATTCCCGGCACACAATCCCCTAGGACCGGCATCCACATGCATTTCCACATCTGGACTTCCACGCACACCTAATTAGGTTCAAGAAATTCGGCGGGGAACCGGGCAGGTCGGAGCAGTGTGGCACAAGCCGCGCTGGTTTGTCCAGTTTTCTCCAGACGTCCAGCTTTGTCCCTGTTCCAAGCCATTCTTGAACCAAAAAAATATCAACCTAATTAATATTTTACTAATGCAGAATGCTTTAGCCTTTTATCTTTCTTCAACTTACCTGCAGTCGAGCTGTCGAGCAGCTTCAGGGGGGCAAAGTTTTCAGCGCTAACTTGTAGAGGGTATAGCGAAGGTCATATAGGGTGGCACATTTCGGTCCTCTGTGCAAAGAAGCATTTTCTTAACGCACGGGACGACCCTCTCCACATTTGCTCCAGGCTGATTAAAAACTCCAACTTCTTAACAAAGCTGTTCGTTGCCATGAAGAATTTTCAATGTTGATGCCTTTCCTTTTCCAAAAACAGCTGACGTTTTATCAAGGCCAGAAAAGGCGTGAGCAAAGAGAATGGCTGACTTCACATTGCCAAGGTGCTCCTGTATCAATTTGATGTTTTGTGCCTTGCTAACTCTCCACAGGTCCCTGGTTCGAAAAATCACAACTTCTGAGTAGGTTGAAGGTTCTGTGCGCTGGACAAGCATGGGAAAATATCCGTGTCTGTTGCAGCTATAGCGCTGGTTCGCGGGGATGGTGTGCCGGGCATAATGCCATCACTAAAGTGGATAGTGTTCTAATGCAGAATTGCCTCATAATGAAGGAGACCCAGGTGGTGTCTAGAGTAATTTCAATCCTTTTTTTTGATGTGAAAACTTCTTTGGGCGCGTTTGGCGTTTCTTTTTGTGGGTGTTGAATGAGACCGAGGCGTGACGCTCAAATATATAACGTCACGCGTCACGTTCCTTCTACTGGCATGTTCCCGTATAGGTAGAGGGCCAAAATTTTAAGGGGCTGTAGCCGGGGTAAAAAGAAGATCCTGGACGAAAACCGAACCCCATGGGGGGCCGCCTTAGACCGGGGCTCTAATTTAAGGGGGGATTTTGGGGGAAAAAGTGTTTTTCGCCCGTATCTCTGCAACGAAGGCTCGGATCAAAATTTTGACAAACGATTACCCCACGTGTTGAAGTTTTCACTTCTATTGTGCGGTCTTAAGCACACACAATTTTTTTTTATTTCATAATTATCTGTGAAAGTGTCAAGTCATGGTATTTCTAGCAATATTTATAGACTGATTTAACCGTACATAGTAAAGCTTTTATACTGCTGATTCAGTAGACTGTATGCCCAAATATAATATTTTTTAAGTATTAAGTGGTACTGTTATATTTAATATGAATATTTATAATAATTATATATTTTGAAGGGTTGATGTGCGCTTATTTCTCTTTAAACAACTTTTTTATCCCATTCTCATCTTTTTTAAAACGTTCACACACACACACCTACTCACCCACTCAACACATTCACACTCACAAGATGCGCGTCAGATTGTGAATGGTCCAGATACGCCCATTTTTAGTAATTTCCGGTGAACTTTTTTCCCAATTGAAGAAAATTGCAATTTTCGGGTTGAAAAATAGTTTTTCTTCAAAAAAATACGTTTGAATCAAGATCAGATGATCCCTTGGTGCTATGAACGCTAATTTCAACAACGCCCATACAGCGCGCAAAATATACGAACACACTCTGTTAGATTTTGAGTAAAAATTATGTTCAAAAACTATTTGAACATGTTTTCAAATCTAGCGAGTTAATTTATATTTATTAATATTCCACGCCACTGTGTATGGGGCCATCTTTTGTTACAACGTTTATTTATCTGCATCAGTTTAGCTAGACAGCTAAAAGCAGAACGGTTTCGAACAATACAATCCACCTGTTTCGAAACACAAGTCAGAGTTAGCTACAAGCAGAACGTATCCGGCCAATCAGTGCTTCCTACAGCGACTACCGGAAACAGTCAAATTAGCGTCCCTAAAAGTCCGATCTATGATAATCGAATTTTTTAAAAACTAGTCAACAGATTTCGACCAGGTTTATGTTAAAATTCATAAGTTTTTGTATAACTTGTCTATATTTACAATATTTATTGGCCTCTACGGAAGGGGTATTTCAGTAGTGGGGATAAGTTCACGCGCCAAAGGAGAAATGAAGCGTTGTCTCCTCATCTTCTTGAAAAGACTTGTTCCCCGACTCTCTCCCGATCGTCGTGATAGTCCGCGCTCCTCGTGGCACTCGGCCATGGAAGACTTGATCCCTGATTCTCACACAAGTAAGACGCTATAGTAAATGTTCCCTATGGCACTCGGCCATGTAAGTAAACTCACTCGTTTACAGTCACTCTCTCTCAAAAGCCGGAAAGTAAACGGCGTTTTTGGCACTCGGCCAATATTCTTTCTGCTTTATTATGATATAAAGTTTTCCATTTCTCGGAGTGTAGCCTATTCTACGCGTTAGCAGCATAGCATGTTTTATAATCCATTTTGTTGCGTATATTAAATCCGCATTTCTACAAAAGCATCCCTGTCATGCTATCTTCTTAAATTGAAGTTTTCTATTACACACTCATACAGTGTGATGTTTTCCATCAGTGCAAATTACTCTGCAAGATAAAATAAACCCTCGACGGCAATGAGCTACCAACAGAAGTTATTTATGCATATTACTGCATATTCTCAATTCACTTCAACTTAAGTCATTCTTATTTGCAAGAAGTTGAAGTACATTGTATATAGAAGCTGAATATATTGTACATAGTAGCTTATTGTGAACATTAAGGTAATATTTATCCTTTTAGTATTACTTGTATATTTACTGTATTTCACCTCAGCGTTATCTCAGTTAATCAAGCTCACACTGAGTGGTTTCGTAGGAACTTTAACAAATATTTAACTGTGTTTAGCTGCAAGGTTGTATTTATAATCGTATATTTTGTTAGGATTATAATTGTTTACAGTTCTTTAGTCTTATAATTATTGATATTCTGATATTGTGTGAAGTCGGTACCTGGCACCGATAGAAATTGTTTATACTCTAGCGCCGTCAGAATCAAATACTTCAAATGTTTATATTTGTTTAGTTACGAGCTTTAAGTTGTTTTCAAGTAAAATAACATATTAAAATATTCATATAATGCTAAAGGTTTTTATTTTATTTTCAAATTCACTTTAGAACTAGTCCCTATGGTAATTTATAGTGCCCATGTGCAGTCTCTGTTTGTTTAGTAAATCGACCAAGATCGAATTTACAACAAGTATTTTTGATTTTGGCATGAATCAGTTGTATACTCTAACTAAAGAGAGTAAAAGAGAAAGAGAGAGCAGTTACAATTTCTTTGGCGTGTTTCTTAAATATGTAGATACAAAGATCAAATCTAAGTTAATAATAAACCGTTAAAATTAGAAACTTGTATTTAGATATTACAACATCATTTTTATATTTATTGCTGATAATAAAACCATTGCAATGTTGCTTTATTTATTTTACAGTTTATTTACGTTTTTGCACTAACACTAAAGGAAACGTTTTGCTTTGCAAGTAGCTTCTGTATACTTTTTTATATTGTGAGGCTATATCAAAACATTTATTTCTCCTTTTGTATTAATCAATATTAAGTAAGCATAAACAGAGTATTTCCAGTATATTATATACTACATGCATTCATGGGCGTCGACAGAATAAATTCAGGTGGGGGGGGGGGGGGGGGGGGGACAACAGTAGTTTTTTCTAAATCTGAATGAATTGCCCCCTCTGCCGGCACCGTGTATTAATTCAGGTACGATTAGCATTATTTTAAATTGTGCACACCACAGATTTTCTCGCACGATCTATTGATTGCTGACGTTTTTTTAAGAATAGGACCGCAGAACAGCAAACATTAGGGATTTGAGCCACTCTCGCTGTGTACGTCCCTAGATGCATCCCACTTTCAAACAAGGAAACAACATTTTCTTTAACGCGCACCATTTGATAACAATCCTTAAATTTTATTATTTTCACTCAGAGGCGCGCGCATAAAAGACAGATATCATCTCTGGGAGGCTGGATCTGCTAGATGCCTATTTTTTTAGCGCCTACCTAATTACGTCAATTGCCCGCGTTTTTCTTGTGTATTAAAGTGCAAATATCTTTGAGATACTTGCATTGAGATCAACATTGAATTAGTGGAACTCCTACGATATTGCAAATTTGTTACCGTGACATGCCAGAGACGTAGCTAGGTTCACGACACTACATTACCTACCATTTATTTAACTTTTCCTCTTTTTGTCTCTTCTTGTTTCTTGGTCTACGAATTTTATAATTTAATTGGACATTCACATATTTTTTGTGAGGTAAATGAGGAAATGGTGATAATAAGAATTGTGCAGCAATATCTAAGTTTTTACCTTGTAATTGATTGCCTTTGGCTCCACAAATGATTACGCTTGTTTTGAATTGGTATAGAGCCTCTTTTGGCCGCCTGTTTATATCCTGGAGCCAGGGCCGAAGAGGCTCTATACCAATTCAAAACAAGCATAATCATTTGTGGAGCCAAAGGCAATCACAAGGTAAAAATGAATCCTCCACAACAATATAGAACATATCAATATCTAAGTTTGTTTATCCATTGTTGCAATTTTCATAAATTTCCAAAAACTCCCAGGAAAATCAGTTAAATATGATCCAATCAGTACCGTTTTTAGGGGGGTGCTGGTTGTGCATGCAAAAAGGCGTTGATTTTTAGAGGCGGCCAAAAGTGGTGCCGAACAAAATCGACTAAGAGATCAATGTTGAACCTACCTACTTAACTTTAAAACCACCAGCTTCGGAAGCTGTTGTATAAAATAAGAAAAAATGTCGTAAGGCACGAAAGTAGTTACCACAATTTTTTAAACGGGTTTCGATCGGACCAGTGTTACGGTACCTAATTAAAATATTCGGCAATATTACCAGAGCTCTTCCACCTTTGACGGACAAACGCAGTGTCACGGCGACTGCAGCTAAGGAAAAAGCAAACATGCTCGCCGAAATGTTTTCATCGCACTTTACCTTAAACGTCCCCCATGGAAAGGCTCTCTTCACCATATCCAACATCAACACTACCATGACAAAAGTTAAGTTTCATCACCATGACATTCGTAAAATCCTCAAAAAGCTAGATATGCAAAAGGCATCAGGGCCGAATGGAATACCCCATCGTGTTAAAGAACTGCGCCAACGAACTAACACCCATTTTTTCCTGACTTTTTTTCTTTGTCTTACCGAAAAGGGTTTTACCCATCTTCTTGGAAAGTCGCTCGAGTACAACCTATTCCAAAAAAGACCATAAAACCACGCCATCAAACTGTCGCCCAATTGCCCTTCTTCCAATAATCTCCAGCCATGGAACGTGTAGTCAATCAGCAACTACTCAAGTACCTCGATACCAATAGAATAATTAGCGATATCCAATACGGCTTCAGCAAACAGAGATCGACAGGAGATAGATTGGCCTATGTCACTCATATATGGAGTAGGGCAATTGACAACTACGGAGAATCTCGAGCGATTACGTCGGATATTTCACAGGTATTTGACAGAGTATAGCATGACATACTGCTCAACAAACTGCCGTCCTTCGGACTGCAGCTGCCTTGTCAGAAAACCGATCTCTGCACGTTGCAGTTGATGGACACATCTCAGACACTCTCACCATTAATGCGGAAGTGTCTCAGGGCGCAATACCTTCACCAACTCTATTCCTCATCTATATTAAGGACCTGCTGGCCGAAACCAACAATCCTGTTTACAGTTTTGCAAATGACAGTACCCTTGTCTCCCAATTTAGATCAGAAAAACCTTTACCAGCGACTGAGACTTATCACCGCAGATAGGAGCAGATTACATCAATTAATCAAGATCTTGAGAAAGTTCAAATTTGGGGCGAAAGAAATTTGATCCAGTTTAATCAGCAAAAACCCAAGCAGCCACGTTTACCATGAAAGTCAATACTACGGGTCCTGATATCATTAGGGCAGGATCGACAATTTCTTCATCCTCGTCAATCGGACTACTGGATGTCTCGGTTAACAGCAATATATCCTGGCATGACCACGTTGCTAACATCGCAAAATCAGCCTCGCAGAGGCTTGGTGTGCTATTTCGCAACAAAAAACTGTATACACCGCAGCAGCTGCTCTTGGTCTAAAAAGCGCAAATAAAACCGTGCTTAGAATTGCTCACACATCTGGGTTGTCGCACCTAAGCACATCCTAAAGCTGCTGGATTTCATTCAGAAGAGAGTTGTGCGTCTCGTCGTCGACCCGAAGTTGACCCGTATCTTCAAATATGAATTTGGCTCCTACCCCATGTCGCTCTTCGCCGAAGCTGGAATGAGGAAGGGAACTAAATCAGCCTTGTACTCGTCATTTCCATCTATTCACAAATACCTTGCGAGACGTGAACACCCACATCGTTGTTTATGGTGTCTAGTTGCTACACAAGTAATTATGACACCGTAAGACGACAGTCAGGGCCCTTACTCAGAATTACATAAATTATGTTAGAACCCATTTTGGTATAAATATTATTGAGGTGTTCGATAGATACTCAGTCAACGCCGCTCAAAAAAAACACCAAGAGTGCCGAACGTCTCAGACGCTGCTCTGTTTTCCGGTACACTGACATGGTCTTGTTTGCCACAAAAACTATCAGCGTTACACAAGATAAGTTCTTATCGAACGAGAACAAGAACCTCAAGCTGATAGATTTACTAAGCATTCGATTTCATCAGCACGGCGTCACAATGAAATTTTCAGAAGAGGACGCTGATGCTGACATCATTAGAGCTGCCGTCGCCAAAGCTATCTCCACGGAGAAGGTTATTATTATCAGAAAAGACCTGCATCTGCTTGTCCTATTAGCTAGCTTGGGTTCGCATCTGGACAATATTTATCTCCAGAAAGGTGACAAAGAGGAGCCAGATGTTCACTATGTTCACCAGCGAAACCTCCGATTACCCTCCCGGCTTAATCATGTTAATTCATGCATTCAGTGGGTGCGACACTACCTCTGCTCCCTTTCTGGTGGGAAAAACAAGTAGAAGTAGTTAGGGACCTTCCTCCGCTAAGATGACACCCAAAAGGAAATTGGCGAGCCTGGTGAGGAGTTCCTCGTGGCAGTGTATGGAGGGGACCCAGAAGCGAACCTCAACAACCTGAGATACCTGATACCTTTACTTCGTGAGGTCGGCCGCAAGAGGTAAAGTCAACCTGACTCGCTTGCCCCCAACCACGGATGCTGAGAAACAGCACGCATATCGTGCGTAACACTAGGTATGTCAATGTAATTTTTTTCCTCAAAATTGGTTCTTCAATACCTTAGTGTTCTGTAGGCAAACTTATGCAAATACTTATAAACTTTCACGGTCTACTTCTTTTTGCTTCTGCCCGTTTTGCACCCACGATTACTTATGTTGGACGGATAAAAAATATTCAGATAGGCAATGAGAAAAATATTTACCGATTTTGGTTAATGTGTCCATTATCAATGCAATTGATCCATACAACTAAAATTTCCAACCAAGGTTTCAGGGCAGTCATATTGAATTTTATGCAAAATTCGCGACATTACCGATACCTATATAGAAATGGATGGAAAATGCACGAGATGAGACTATTGCAAAAAGGGATGCGTGGGGGGCTGCAGCTACCGCAAAGTCGGACTGAAATCTTTTGCTTTGTGTATATTCTGCGATGGGAAAGCCTGCCTGAATGTGCTTCAAATCCTGCCGGTGATACTGGATGATTCGTCTTCCACTGACGATGACGATGCCCTGGAAGAGGCCAATATCAAATTCCAACACCAATGGCAACACTGTTGTCGCGATAGGTTTTTAAACAGTGGCACCTTTTATTGAAAGAAGTCTTAATGAGATTACATTAACGGTGCAAATAGGTTTTATCCGCGACGCCACGCCTTGTTTAGCGTGCAGGGCGCAGGAATATAGCTCATATTCAGGATCGATCTAAGTCAGGTGAGAAGAGATGACAAAGAAAGCACTTCAGTTAAAAACAATAACAACATTTATTGATCAAAGACTTAATAAGAAAACATTAACAATGCCTATTGGTCAGAAGCTTAATAAGATTATATTATACCCGATTATTAAGGTGCGCATGTTCTCTCGATTGAGGTATATTTATGAATACAATTGTTGAAAGGTGTCTTTGTTCACTGTTTTATAAATATAGTTTTTCTTAAGAGTTTGTGTCGTGTTCCATTTATAGTTAGTTTTCCCTTAAGTTTCACTTAAAGTTTGCACTTGAACTACTGACTTCTACTTTCAAAAATTATTTTTCTCAGCTCAGAATTTTAACAAATCTCTCGTAGATTCGACTTGTACTACCTACTGTAGATAGACAACCTCCGAGTCCACAAATATGTGCTCGAGCGAGACAGTTTAGGGTGAGGTGAAGAACCTGAAAGCGGCCTTTTAGGTGAGACACAAAGTCTGCCGAACTGATGTTTCGCTAGCGTTTTTATATGATAAAAAGTGCTGCATGTTTAAGGTTCATAATCGCTCCCGTTGACTGCTCGCGTTGTTTATAATTTGTTCTTAATGTTTACATAATATTTTGCAAGTTCAAGTTCAAACTTAGGACAGGGTGATATTTATTTAGTAGCTTATGCATTTTATTAGGTTACACTATCATCATTGGAACCTCTTCCTGGATCCTGTCGAATGGATAGTAACTGAAATTGCTGTTGTGAATATTTTTAACCATGTTTGCATACAATTCATTTTACAATAAAACGCTATAATTATAATAACTAATTTTTCCGACGAAAAACGTTTAACTTTAATCAAGAACCTATTGAATGCAATGGCGGCTAGCGGCTTTGAAAAGTGCGGAAGAGCTACCGACATCGACAGAAGGAACAGCGCCGCAGGCGAAAAATTTGTGGGGTCCACGCCCAAACTGCCAAAATTATTTAATAATTATTACCGGTATTTTTTAGGTAAAGCATCAAAAAATAAATTGTATTAGCAACAAAATGATTTGTTGCTAATACAAATCACATGTCTACGAAAAACACACTAAAACTAGAATATATAGAAAATGTCTCTTGTATAATACTATAATGGATCAACCGTGGAATGTAAATAAAAAATAATTTCAAGAATTCACGGCGGAATGTCCCCTAATAAACTCGCAATAAACGAAACAACGTGCTTTCGCGTTGGACGCGTTCATCTGAGAATGGAAGTGCTACACGCCAGCTCTTCCAATCATTGCAATCCAAACAAATGTACGACCATTACGACGTCATCGTTGTCATGGCAACCAACTAGTTGCGCTTATATTTTTGATGAATCGACGGCTCTCGAGCGATGCCTCTTCATTTCCTTAAAGGTCTACACAAATGATAATGAGATTGTCACTGCTATCGGCGTGTACGCAAAAAGAAATAGACATTTTCATGTGGGTTCACCTCTGTTCTATTCGATAGTGGAGTTAACGGGCAATGTGCAGGTGGCGAGCTTCTTGTTCTTGTTTCATGAAGATTTGATTTTAATATTTGAAAATAATTGAATTAATAGTTATTAGGGGGGTAACGGGAAACAGATTATTCCTAAACTAAGAAAATTTTAGCATTGAATCTTAAGATATATTATTTTACTGATGAATGAATTAATTGTATTTTTTTAAATTACATTTTCTTGAGGAATTGGCACTTCTCCTACTTCCGCTGAATAGCCGCCACTGATTGAATGGTGCACGATGTTACTCAACTTTTAGCCAAACAGCATGTTTGATCCACTCGTTTTTCTGACATATCTGCCGAGACTTTTAGAGCTATCGTCACCTACCTCAGTTCAGCTTAATAAATACCCTGTAAATTTTATTATGATGAGTTTTAATGGGGGGCGCATCATTTTGCCGATATATTACTCAGACCATCATGAAATAAACTGCTTGGCTTACAAGTGCGGTTTGGGTCTCGTTTTATAGAAAATTTAATCTGCTTTACAAAAGAATTATACTTTTTTTCAAAAACTCATAGCATGGGATATATTGTCGAAAATGACGAAAATCCGACTCAAGTTCGAAAAAATCGTTGTTTTTCTATCACCACTCAGTTAGCACAGGGTTCTCAGGGTTGCAAATCTGGATTTATCCTACCAGCATAGACCCAACACACACAAGCAAAAAATCGCTAATGTTCAATTTAATGTAGGTTCCATGTAAACATTGACTGCACTAGTTTGACAGGTATAGAATATTTTACATGAAATATATCTAGAATTTTACGACTAATCAACAAATGCATTAATATATAGGGTGTCCTATTTTAAAAAATACAAAAACAACTCTCGGTTTTTATGAAACTCCTTATTGAATAATTGAAAATATTTTAAAAATATGAACCACTACATATCTTACAACTTTTGTATTTAACATTTTTTCGTATCTTCGTACTGTAAATAACAGAGATATGTATGTTATTCCGCGCAATTGTTGACTCACCGTGTACAACCAATACCGACTTGTTTATTGGTACAACTCGCAAGGTGCCACTTTTGCTGCAGCCCACCGAAAATAAAAACATTTAATTTGTATCTAATCGTTACTGAAAATCTTGTGTATTAAATTAACTATTTTTGCAATATATTTCCCAATTAGTATTCGTTGGGTAATTACGGTCCTGTAGGAAATCTATTTTTGTTTCTGCTTTTGGCAAAAACATACGATAGAGACCGCGCTTGCGCCACGTTGGGCATCACGAAGGGTCCGCCAGGGAAGATGCGCGTCTGGTGACGCGTCTAGAAGGACCTGCGTTACAGGACTCTTTCCATTCAGTTAACGATTCCCTGTCCTTGTCTCTAAAGTAAGTTGAAAAAGAACGAACATATGTAAAAGATAGTCGTCTGAATTCGTGAACGCAGCATAGGTAGGCGCCGCTGGAAAGCAAGGCGACGAATGTCTGCAATGAAGCACACCTAGTTCGTAATGTTCGTATAGATAGTGACAGTGAAACAAAAATATTAATTGGTTATGTCGTAAAAGACGTGTAGAACTCTAAGAAAACAATGCTTTTGAAGTTTCCGAATGTTACAGTTTTTTTCATTGCAGTTTTGTGTTATTTTACTTGCCATTCCATTGGAAACCCAAGATCAAATGTCAAACAGGGTGAGTTTGTTTCCGTCTACTTACATGAACTTTGCTAGTCTAGTTTTAATAATCTGTGCCTTATTATTATAAAATATTCAATCTCTTCAATTAAATTAACTCATAATTGGTGTATTATTACTAGTTATTTTTGTTCCGAAAACGCAGCGTCACAAAAACATCAGGTGATATTTTACCTGGGTATATTTACCTTCATGTGTATATTATAACCTATCATGGAACGTGTAGTAAGTCAACTAAGGCATGGGATTGGTTAGAATTCTCTGTTAATACCTAATTTTTTAATGTTTGTTTACACTTTTGCGACAACACTTAAAAGGAAAAGACGAGGGAAAAGATTATTTGTTTTTCTGTTGACGGTTTTAAAGTTTTAAGTGAGTAATAACCGTTAATGAATTCTCGAATTAATTATTACGAAAATATTTTTTTTTGTAAATTAGTATAATATCATTATTAAGTAGTTAATATTTTCAAAATATATTTGTATTTTATTATTGAATGCCATTTTACCCACATGACACATGACTATTGAGTACCTAGTTAATGTTTTCAAAATATATTTTGTATTTTATTATTGAAAGGAGGTAATGATAAGATACGTTAAAACTTTTCCTGGTTAAAGTATCTGTCCTTTTATAAGCATGCTTTTAATTAAAATTTCCAATATATTTGGTATACCTAGACCAATTTTATTTTATTAATTGGCCTTACAGGTGATGATATTTTTTATTTTTACTAGTTGGGCTAGTATATATTTTTGTCAAATACAAAAGTTGGTATGTTTCATTTACTGTAAGTGTTCCTAGGACCAACACAACTTATTATGTGGTCTGGTCAAAATAATGGACGTTCATTTTGAGTATATTTCACAATTTAAAAAGTCATGCCCATGAGAAAGGGCAATATTCTTGTAAAATGTAAAATAAAAATTTTCACATTGATTTTACGTTTCTAATGCCGTCTGGGGGGCACAGCTTCATGTTTTCATGGTTCCTGTTTAGTTATAAGAACACAAATAATGCTTGCAAATATTTTTATTAAGCATAGTTTAATGTAACGTTTATGAATAATAATAAAAATAAATACCTACTTAAGTAGGTACAAGATAAAATATAAGAAGCTTTGTAAACTATGAGGAATAAAAAACCGGGTGTCAACGAAATCATTTAGCAAGGCCCCAATCAAATGTTTTTTTAAGATGTTTGAAATTTTGGTTGAAGGTTGAAGATATGGTTTATGAAAACTCAGATTTTCCACTAAAAAACAAATGAATATCACTTCCGGTTTGAACGGAAGTGAGCATTAGGCAAGAATTTCAAATGCAATCCTGTATATATTTTTACATACATAGGTATTTGAATAGAGCTTGAAATTCTCTTAATTGATAATGTATCACGAATTGTAATTTTAAGTATTCAAAATTCAATATGGCGACATTTTGGCATCAGCAATGAATTTTTTTGTCAAACTATCCATTGTTTTGGAGACAAGATACCTAGGTTTTCTTGCATATTTTTCTCCCTGTTGGAAATTCTAGACAATTGTTATAAAATTGAAGCATATTCAGTTTTTCCTTAAAATGCCAAAACGAGTGTTAAAATTTATGTAAATTTTTCTAGGAATTTTTAATAGAACCCTGCACATATTTTTACACATTTGGATTGAGCTTGAAGTTCCCTTTTCAACGATGTATCACAAGTGGCCATTATTTTTAAAGATCAGTGTTGCCAAATTTTTACATTCCGTTAAGTTCATCGTAAATTTCCGTCAAAAATCCGTTAAAAAATATTTTTTCTGTAGCTAAATCGTCATTGTCACTTTCTGTAGAATTTCTGTAGTATTTTCAGATATATTAGTGGCAGAGGTTGAATGCTGGGTTGTTCGTAAATCTTCATAGTTCCCGCCATACCATATCAATTACTTTGTCAGGCAAAATGTAAGAGTAACATGTATTTCCATTTCGTTTTAGTCCTGACCATATATTTAAAATAACGTTTACCCTCGCGTTTACCATATTTTCTTTCATTTTATTTCTCAATTTTGATTTGACTTCATTCATGACACTGAAAACTCTTTCAACATCAGCATTTCAATATGGTAATCAGAAAGCAAAAACGCACAATTCTTTGAATGGATTAGTGGCGGTTGAATCTTCATACTCCTTCACTTCTCTTTTGACTTCTGACCAAAATTCTACAGTATCATCAATATTTTTCCGTTTTGTAAAGTTGATTGCGCGTCATTGAGTTTTCTATTAACGTTATTTTATCACTGGAATATTTTAGATGAGCCAGTAATTGACTCAAGGATTCTTTGTTAACCTTTAGGACATTTTTACTAGATAGTAAAGCGGTTTTTGATGTGTCAACATCGTACGCGGCGGTATGAGGGTAAATCTCGGCAAATGGGACGGAAATGTGGGGACGGAATGTGTAAACCGATGTGGCATTATAACCCGTGCGCATTGAGGAGCAAGCCAATCCAGGACGGCCGCGATTGCAACGACTCAAATGGCGCTTCTAAAAAGCTAGCCGCTAGGGTGGTATTAGATTTTCATTATATTATATTTGGAGTCTATTTGGATCCATAGCACAGTTTATTTTTATTAGAAGGTTGAATTTAAAATGAATTTTCGCTTCAAAATCCACGACAAATTCGTCCTAAAAAAGTCCGGAAATTTAGGATTTTTAAACAATTTTGCCTTTTAAAATCGTTTTTAAACGGATTTTAGACGATAAAAAAGCATATTTTAAATTAAACGAACTGTCAAAAGTATTATTCAGATGCCCAGACGTTTAAAACAAAATTGAGTCATGGCCCTCTTTTAAAATTTGCAAAATTTGGTTATTAACTTTCCCAAATCAAAGGATGCCGGCCCAAGATGACTAGCTGGTAGTGAATAAGCTGTGTCCATAGGTTGATGTTATTCCTGGTGGCATTAGATTTTCGTGTCTAATTTGTGCAGTGAATTAATCCACTCTGATTGAAGCTGCCAGTAAGTATTATTAAAGAATCCTAACTATAGTATATTAAGTATCAAGAACAGTAAGGACAGTTTACCGATCGACGACAATGTCAGTCGCCAATATTGGAGGAGATCGGTAAACTCCTTACTGTTCGAGATGCTTATACTATTTTTTGTACGCCCATTATGAACACAAAGACATTAACTAAGCAAATATCTTGAAAATGGTAAAAATTGTGTTTTGGATAATTATTTCTGCCCTGTAGATCCACTAAACCTTAAGTGGGTTCTGTTGTTACTATGGATACGTTTGTAATTTTACGTTTTAATGTCACGATATTTGACAAACGCGTGACTATTATTATATCAGTAGTGTTTTAGAAGTATGAGTGAGTCTTAGAACGATAATTCTGATATTGAAGAGGCATGAGAAATAGGGTGCTCTTCAATAATTCCGGAGAAATCCAAAAATCGTTATGAAAAAACGTATAAAGTTATCAAAAAGTGGTTTGAAGACAATCATGGAAAGAGCTTAAACGAAAAACTCCTGTTGGCATACTTTGTTCAATTTTAGGTATTTTTTTAGAGCATATTTAGAAAAAAACGAAAATTTTTTTAAAAATAGTCTAGTTTTTACAAAATACTGATGTTTCAAGAAAGGATCATCTAAAGATGATGCATTTTTTCGACAAATTATATATATTTTACTTACCGTTCAGCTGAACGGTAAGTAAATTACTTACCGTCGCGTTTTTGCCTAGTAACCAGTAAACTTAACCTACCGTTCTAAAACCAAGCACGGTAAACAATCCGAAATAGCATGGGCGTATAAAAATAGTATAAATGCGAATAATTAATATTATAAATGTGAATGTGTTTGTTTGTTTGTTTCTTACGCTTTCACGCAAAAACTGCTCAACCGATCATCATGAAATTTTGTACAGATGTTTTCAAGAGTATAGTAAAGGATATAGGACACTTTTAGCTTTTACCCGCAGTTTCGCTCGCGTTCATTTTTACGGTTAGTTTTAATCCTATTTGCCACGCGTAAACTACTTATCATGAAATTTTGTACAGATATTTTCAAGAGTATAGTAAAGGACATAGGACACTCTTAGCTTTTAC
The DNA here is from genome assembly GCA_016904865.1 of Pissodes strobi. NCBI lineage: Eukaryota > Metazoa > Arthropoda > Insecta > Coleoptera > Curculionidae > Pissodes > Pissodes strobi. The sequence continues at coordinate 99,312 of MU185560.1, forward strand.
CCGCGGCTTCGCTCGCGTTGATTATTACGGTTAGTTCGATGAACATCTTACGCGGCGGTATGAGGGTAAATCTCTGCAAATGGGACGGAAATGTGCATGCGGATGGGGACGGAAATGTGTAAACGGCTGTGACATCATAACCATGCGCAGTGATTTTATGAGGGCTGCTCAAATATTTGTGCATGTCGATATAGGATATGTTAACACATCAGTGTCTCGCTCGAGTACGAGCAGACTCGCTCATTTTTTTTGAAGCACTTCAATGTTGTCAGGTAATCTAAAACAAACAATTATGTTGAAGTAATGAGTATCATATGCGTCTATGAAAATCTTACCTCGCGCGAAGTTGATGAATTAACTTGATAATGAAATCAATACATCGTTGACGAAGAACATGTTCAGCTTTTTCATTAATTGCACTCTTTTCCATCATTTCACGCAGTTTTGATTCGAATCCGAAACCGGGGTATGGCTTTGGGACCAAATGATATTTTACACATATATTTAGCGGATCAATGTCGAGCGCGGTATGACAATTTTAGACATCAAAAATCCAATCGGAGTTGTTAAATCCGTAAATAACTTACAAGGATCAGCCTTTTTTGCTTCAAATGCCTTGTTTACTCTTTGCAGCTCTCCCAATATAGGGCATAAAAATAAGAATAAAGCTAAATTGGCCTCATCTTGAAACATGTTATATAACAGTTCAGCGGTATAATTTTGGCGAGATATTTCAAAATGTGTCTTACTAATCACATATAAAATTTTAGTGTATAAAAATATAGAATCTTTAAATGCGTTTCCAATTACCCATGTTTACTCTATTTGATTTTTAGTTTGAAAAATCTTCTTTAATCATATGTGCGAGCCAGGGGCGTAGTGATGCAGTTACGGGCCTGTGCTTCATGGAATCTCCGGGCCCCATACCCATTAAAAAACAAAGTACCTATTTACGTTTATTAAAAAAAAAATGAAAGAAATATAACAAAAGCACGAAAATTAAAAACTAAGCAATATTTAGCGATAACCTCGGCGATAACTGTGTGCAACATGCAACATAATACAGATTAGGTAAAGTATTAATAAAATGAAATCACTGACATCTAATTAGTTTTTTCCTCTTTTTAATATTTGCAAAATTCGACACTATGGAAGACACGTGACACGTTTATTTTTCGCGCAATTTGGTTCCCAATTAACAGAACTGACAACCCCGACAGATTCTCCTGTCCCATGGTGTTTCTAACAAACACGTGTGACGAAATGATTGTATGCAGTGATGTAAATTTACCGTAATTTATATTTTTGGTTATTTACGGTGGTAAATTACGAGTGTTAATTACCAAAATTAATTACCGTGGTAATAAATTTGTAGCGTAAATGACTAGCTAAATAACCGTAATATATTTTTGGTAAATAACAATAAATTACCGTAATTTACCGTAAACTGCAAGTAAATTAATAACGATTTCCATTCGTAAATTAATGTAAATTGTATGTACTGTCTTCTGGAAACGTCCATTTGAAAAAAAAACAGTGACGCACCCAGCGTGCACTAGTTTACAAATAAAACTTGCTATAATTTCTCAAAGAAGCATGTACTTGTACATGTATAAAAAATAACTTGTCATAAGTCACATAATTATCACTTGGAAATGAAATTACGGTGTGTCTAAGTATCGGTGTAGAGCAGAGTAGAGTGTAGAGTTACTTCATTTGTTTGTGAATAAAACATTGTTTTTTTCCTTTAATATTATTTAATTTTAAAACGAAAACAACACAGAACCAAGTGAATGACAAGCCTCCGTATTCATCAACTAAATTTTAATTGTTTGTAGCGTAGGTACTGAATCTAAAGAAAACCTTCGTACTTGTTAAAATTTAGGTGAAGTGCCCTTTTAAGTAAGTACGTATAAATTTTAGTTAGTGGAAATGGGGGATCCCGTACCTAAATACTAAATATAACATTTTTTTTTATATTTGCATTTCACAATGAGCTGGACTAAATGGGATCTCTAGAGATCAACTATTCATTTATTTCAATTTCACCATCTATTTCAGAACAGTCGGATTCACATTCAGACTCCGATAAAGATGGAAATGAAAACCAAAAACGTCAAATATAGCGATATTAGGAGGTATACTATGCTATAAGCTATAACCAAAACATCGACTGCGACCTACAACTCGTTTTTACTTTAGAGAACGCAAATATCTTCACTTTTGGAAATATGGTATATTACAACAAAATACCGTAAATAACGGTAAATTACGGTAAAAAACGGTAATTATTTATCACGAGAACCGGTAATTTTTTATGTTAATTACCAGTAAATTACGGTAAAAAATTTCTGGTCATGTACGGTAAATTACCGTAAATTACCACGGTAATTTATCGGTAATTTACCAGTTCACATCACTGATTGTATGCAATATCATCGGAATATTTTGACGTATACTGGCCCCGAGACTGGCCCATCCGATACAACTCATCATCAGAAACCGAATCATTACCTACCTAAACATTTTATAAATTTCACTTATCCCGGAAGTTCTATTTTTTAATTGACATATTATCTATAGCTAACGTTGTGTAAAAAACTTTTATTTTAAACCAGTCTTCGTTAGATTCAATTTGAAAATGCTTTTTCTTTTCATCAAAAAATCGTTTGGGCCTGGGTTATCCTCATTTTTGAAAACTCCGCCTTTAGGTACCCCCATTCCGAACTACTTGATTAACTAATCAATAAATCAAAATTATTTCTGATAATTGATATTTTCGAACGCAGTATTAAACACATTTTTTATGCGTGTTCAATGTTTTGCTGTTTATTCTGCAGTACTTTCAAAAGAACACCAGTAAATTTTAAACGACCAACGTTTTGAGTTTAACTTTTTTTAGGGTCGTCCTTCTTTTACTGACAGAGTTATCAAAACATTTACTTAAAAGGGCCCCTTGGGGTACCGGGCCCCTGTTCCGCCGAACACGCGGAACTCCGGTGACTACGCCCCTGGTGCCAGCCAACAAATAGCCATTTTCGAAAAAGGCAAGTTTTTCTTCCTGTTCCTCGGATGTTCTATTACTGTTTTATTACTGTCTCTAATCTTGGAACGAACTTTATGCACACAAACTTGTTGAAAACCGCATACCTTGATTTATTTAATTTTCTTAGAGAAAAAAAAACTTTTAGGTTTATAAATTAAACTTCTATTGATTTATAATTACTTTACCTGTTGATGTTTTCTTTTTGTTCTATTTTTTATAGATTGTCATTTATGAAAAATAAAAACATTTTGTTGTAATTTTTTGTTTTATTTGAGTCTTTTCTGTGTTAAGCAGTTTTAGAGACATTCACTTGGCTATTCCGTAAAATAATACCAAATATTCTCATTAAAGTAAATATTTCACTTTTAAAGTATTTTTATATATTTTGTTATTTTGCAAAATAGGTAATAAGTAGATTTTCCTATAAAATTTGCTTTATTATTCAATAAGCATTACTTATATGATATTTTTATACGTTCTAACAACAGTGTAAACATAATGGTAGTATCGAGGCAAATCCCGGGATTCGATCCCGAATAATACAAAATAAGTTAAAACTAGTTCTGGTTAAATAATTATCTGTTCTTTTAAATAAGCATGTTTGTAATGAAATTTTTCAAAATTTTTGGTATAGATCAATTGGTTTTAATAATTAATTTTTTTTCGTTGACTTTACAGACGATGATATTTTCACTATTTCGTGGGCTAGGTCGGTTTTACAAAAATAGGTCGTAGGTGAGGTTTTAATCTCGTCTTAAGTTAGGTAGGCACATAGGTGCCTACTATATTACATATACCTTAAATTACTCCTCCTTCACCAACACCTAAAGTTCTATCTCAATTATTTACTATTCTGATTAATTAGTAGGTATTTGTTATGAATCGAAACTTCTGAATTCCTGTTATGAAACACAAGTGACAATAATGACTGTGTTTAAAAATTCTAGAAATTATTAAAAATAAATATAACATACAAATGACTATCTGGCTTTAGGTATCCCCCATAACAAAATTTAATTGTTAAAAGATTATACAGGAAGGGCCCGTAATTAGTATTATCTCTTTCAAGGAACCAATAAAATGTGTCTGACCAAATTGTTGCAAGACGGGTCATTTTCATTTCCGATGTGGACTAGAACCGAGAACTGTATTAATATTTTGATCAGGTATTCAAATATTATTATGTGGCGTTCTTAGTTCTTCTCCCAAATCTAGGAATGAACCTTAGAATGAACCAATATGTGCCTTCTTGTTTCCGCCTTCTTCCAAGGAAAATTTGCAAAAGTTGTTTCAGTAAAAACACCAGACTTTATAAACTTGATTTTTGATATTTCCATGCTTCATGTCCAAAACCTTTATTTCTTATGTGCAGAAGTTGATTAGTCTCAACAAACAAGACTTTTGTTGATAATGCTTTATGATTTCTCTTCTTCCAAACATTATCCCGGTCTGCTTTGGAAGGTAAATTCTCTGATACAACATCCCATAGTTCTGCGTTGATTAAAGACGTCTTCACGAGATAACTCCATGATCGCAACGATGCAGAAATAAAAATCGAAGAAGACGCTTATGTTTAGATGTTAAAAAGATTAAGAAAATGTGTACAAAACTCTCATTGAACGTGAAAAGTTGTAAAAAGGATGGTGTTGAAGAAACTTCTACATTAACAAAAATTCCAAAGAAAAACGTGTGGAAAAATAGTCCCATTACCGAAAGGAAAACAAGGAAAGATTAGGAAGTGATGAAGATTTAATCCAGCGCAAAATATATAAGATGCATGAAGAGCATGGTATCAACTCTAAATAATTTATTCAGAAAATTTGATGCAGATAACACGGAAATTAACTGTATAGTAGAACAATGCTGCAGAAGTGTCTTCAATTCATCGATTTTAAAATTAAAAAAGTCCGTAAAAGATAATATGTCATGGAATCGAAATGACTTAATAATGGCAATTTAAATATTTGAATAAAATCAGAACAGACCTATTATATACGAGAGTTAGTTGATGTGTTAAAGGAGTACTTCTGCTCTAAAAGCAATGGACACGCGGTGCCGGTGCTAAGGCTTCCTCCTTCCACTCTATTATTATATATTCTATTCCATAGAACACAGACACACTTGTTGAAAACCATATAGATTTGTTTAATTTTCTTAGAGTTATAAAAGAGTTTATAAATTAAACTTTTATTGATTTATAAGAACTTAATGATGTTTTTTTTTGCTTAATTTTCATAGATTCTTTGTCGCGTAAGGAAAATGAAAATATTTTGTTTTATTTTTTATTTTATTTGTGTCTTTTCGTTAAGCAGTTTTAGAGACATTCATTTGGATATTCGGTAAAATAACAAAAACATATTCTCATTAAAATAAATATTCCACTTTGAAAATATTTATTGCTATTTTTTGTTATTCTACAGAATAGTTACGTAAGTACATTTTCTATAATATTGCTTTATTGTTATGAGATACATCTATACGTTCTAACAACAATATAGGGTGTCCGGAAATATCGTTCGAATAATTTCAGGAGTAATTCTACATAATCTACATATGAAAACATGAACATTTTTTCATATGAACCTGGGTCCCGAAATGCATAGTTTCCAAGATACAGGGTGTCAAACTTAAAAAAAAAATACATTTTTATTAATATCTTATATATCCTTTTACCGATTTTGTCGAAATTTGGTAGTGTTATCTGTAATATTAGGGGGCTCATTTAGCCTTTCCTAGATTAAAAATGCAAAAGTCAGTGGCGTTCCTAGGGGCATCATACCGAATATTATTGACAAAAAATGTGCGCCACTGATTTTTTAAAACATTTTATATTTTTTCCGTATTGAGCAACTAAAAATACAACATTTTTGTTTCTTGAATTGTTTTCGTATCTTGCTTCATTTTACAGAAACAAAAGTAAAGCCCAGTTTATTACATTTCCAAACTTTTTTTTAAAATCGTTTTTTTACAAGGTTTTTTATTAACATCTTAAATAATCATTGACCAATTTTGTTGAAATTTGGTAGCATTGTATGTAATAATATGGTGCTCATTTAGTCCAAGGCGTCCCGGGAGGCGTCATGTCGAATGTTATTGATGAAAAAAAAGTGTGCGCCATTGGCTTTTTCATATTACACAACTAAAAATCCAACTTTTTTGTCTCTTGATTGTTTTCGTATCTTGTTTCGTTTTCGAGAAAAAAATAAAAACCAGTTTATTACATTTCTTTAGGGCAACAAATTCTACATTAAACGCTGGTGGGTAACCATTATTTTTCTGGAAATCAATGGTTTATTCTATTTATAGAAATTGCTATAATAAATTATAAAATCTCATGTTGTTCCACATATGAAGGGTACAGGGGAAAAGAGATCAGAGTCACAAGACCCACTTTTTACAGAATATAGAAAATCAAGTTTACAGAGGCATATTAATTATCATAACTATAGGAACATGAAAAATTCCTATTATAACGTTCGGTTTTTTCCATGTAAAATAAATACCTGTAAGAGTTCTTTCCATAATATGCTAAGTTATAAGCAAAAATATAAAACCACACTTACGTCTGGAGACTATCCCATAACTACTAAATGAAAAAACCTTTGTATTCCATGCAAAAATTTTAATCCAAAAAGGACGTCTAATCAGCGTAAACAGAGCGCTTTCGGCCTTAGCCATCATCAGTGTTACTTGTCAGTTGGAACAAAAGATATCCACAAGAGGCACAAACAACATCAAAACGACAACGGTCACATCAAAATTTGATGTTGTTTGTGCCTCTTGTGGATATCTTTTGTTCCAACTGACAAGTACTGTTTGCCAAATTAAAGAACCTGGACGGAAAGAATGCGGACAAAAAATGTCCTCGCATATTTAGATGCTGCCACATTTTTTCCCAATAATCCTAATTTATTTTCTGTCTAGTTTCCTATAGTGAATTTACATATTTAAATTTCCTACTTGAATACTTAATTTTGTTATTTTCCTTAATACTACTGTCTTCTATTATTTACTATTTTATTTACACAGAGAAATACGGAATACGGAACAAGTATACTATAATATTTATATTTTATTCGCCTTCAAGCTATTTAAAATACGCGACAATAGGCAACAGTGCGACGTTTACTTGATTTTTAGGGAGGAGGCAGTTTAGTGATTGGTCGCAGGATATATTAAATACACTTTGACCCTAGACCAACACCTAATTTTTTTTACATATTTTAAAATTTCGGCAGCGACTGGCTTTAGCCATTGGCGTGGAAATTGCCGATGCCGAACTGTGTGGTTATTTATATTATTTGGTTTGTAGGGTCTGGTGATATATAAGTTTTGTCGATTTTGCAAATTCTCTTTTTTCACTAGAAAGGGGGTGTCCTATATAGTAGTTTAAGCCAAAAAAGTCGGAAGATCCGCTACATTTGAACCGAAAAAATGCCCTCAAAGTTCGAGTTTTGACACAAATTTTCAGCACCACTTCACAAAAGCACTAGAAATATAGACAAAACACATCTAAAAATCAATTGTCGGGTGAAAATATTAACTAGGATACATTTGCGTCGAACGAGAGACCTCCGTTTTGTTCCGGTCCTAAAAGCGCCATAGCCCCATTAAACAAAATTAAATTTTCCTTGTAAATATCCATCCTCCTTTTTACTGTCAACTGTCACAATAGCGAAAACAAAGATTTTTAAGAAGGCACACTGTTGCCAGACGTTTACTGTAGTTTCGTTAGCAAAATTCACTAGAAAAATGGTGCGCTATAAGCGCAGCTTATTCACTACCAGCTAGTCATCTTGCGGCGGCATCCTTTGATTTGGGAAAGTCAATAACCAAGTTTTGCAAATTTTAGAAGAGGGTCATGACTTAATATTGTTTTAAACGCCTGGGCATCTGAATAATACTTTTGACAGTTCGTTTAATTTAAAATATGCTTTTCCTACTACCGTGCGTAAAGTACTCACTTTATGCACTCTCTAAGATTCGTAAAATAGGCTTTTTTAATGTGCAGTGCGTAAAATAAGTTATTTTACGCACTAGTGCGTAAAGTAAATCTGACATTTTTTTGACATTTAGGGCAATGCGTAAAATAATATATTTTACGCACTAGTGTGTAAAATAATTTATTTTACGCACTAGTGTGTAAAGTAATTTAATAATTTTTTTTTGATATATTTTTCGGTAGTAGAAAAAATTTTATATGCTACTCATGTGTAAAGTACCCTTTTTGTATTCAATTTCAATTACATTTTTTATCAATATTAACATTCATAAAAAAAGGTTCACTTTATACACTTGTTGCATAAATAACTATTTTATCGTCTAAAATCCGTTTAAAAATGATTTTAAAACGCACAATTGTATAAAAATCCGAAATTTCCGAACCTCTCAGGGCGATACCCGAGGCTTCGGACGAATTTGTCATGTATTTTGAAGCGAAAATTCATTTTAAATTCAACTGTGGAACTGAACCGCTCAGGGCGCAGTGCCCGACACTCCAACTTTCCGATTTCGATAGAGTTGACTAGCTAGTAGTGAATAAGCTGTGCTATAAGTGTCTCTACTCTTTTTTTTATTTAGGTGAATGATTTTTTTATTGCAGTAGCACATCCTATATTGCTCGACGAGCGGTGTGTGTGCGAAGATGTTGATTGACACGGTTCTTGAATAGTTAGCTTGGGGAACAGATGTCCTGTGAGCATATTCGCATGTAACAGGCAAGATCTCCATACGGCAATGCCGATCGTTTCTTCATATGTGACGTGCACGATAGCATTTAGTCAGATGTCGTGACTGTTACATAGAATCAACAAATAAGTCTTCAATTATTTTAACGCTTCATGCATGGCGCTCCGCTCGCTTCGCTCGCTACGGGGGCTCAACAAACAGAAACTAACCAAGTGCTAACCAAAATAAAAACAAATAAAATAAAAATTTTGGGTTAGTTTTGGTTAGCACCTGGTTAGTTTCTATTTGTTGAGCCCCCGTATAGGGAGCGAAGCGAGCGGAGGGCCATGCATGAATTGTTTAAATAATTGAAGACTTATTTGTTGATTCTATGTAACAGTCACGACATCCAACTAAATGCTATCGTGCACGTCACATATGAAGAAACGTTCGGCATAGTCGAATGGACATCTTGCTTGTTACATCCGAATGTGCGTCCTGGGAGTGCGTTCCACAGTGATGCAGTGCGCCAGACAAAGGAGTTCTTGTAAAGCGATGTTCTAGGTGTTTTCAGTTGTACGACGAACCGGTGCGCTCTTGCCGTCTATCGGGACTGTCTGACAGGCGTTGTCAGGGGCGGGATAAGGCGGGCCAAATCCTGGGAACATCTGCCGTAAAAGTATTTGTAAAACAGGGATTTCTCGGTCACATGTTTGCGGTGTTTCAGACTATCCAGATTCCGGGTCAACTCCGGGTCACCGACGAGACGCACAACTCTCTTCTGAACGGAATCCAGTAGCTTTAGGGTGTGCTCTGGCGTGGCACCCCAGATGTGTGAGCAATATTCTAAGCACGGTCTTATTTGCGCTTTGTAAAGCAAGAGCAACTGAGGCGGTGTATACATTTTTTGTTGCGAAATAGCGTACCAAGCTTCTGGGAGGCTGATTTTGCGTCGTTAGCAACGTGGTCATGTCAGGACATATTGCTGTTGACCGAGACCCCCAGTAGTCCGATTGAATGAAGATGAAGGGATGGTCGATCCTGCCATAATGATATCATTGCCCGCCGTATGGTAAACGTGGCTGCTTGGATGATTGTTCAATGTGCATTTGCATTCATTCATCAGATAAAAGAGACACTCATTCGATTACACTATTCCTTTGTATGTATATATTCGTCAAATATTTCACTTCATACATGGCCCTCCGCTCGCTCCTGGGACGTAACCAAACAAACCTAACCCAAACTAACCCAAGACATTCCCAAATGAGGAAAAACAAACTAAAAAATATTTGCATTTTCGACTGACAAATTTCAATTTTTTTTTATTTCTGGCATGCCTTGGGTTAGTTTTGTTTGGTTGCGCCCCCGAAGCGAGCGGAGGGTCATGCGTGAAGTGGAATATTAAATATACTTAAATAGTAAACAACACTGTTATTCCCCATAAGAAAATGTGCAACTTTTGGAAATACTGTGCCAGGCCCCCGGTCTCGGTTACTAAAATTTCATTATTTTCACGTTACACCTGGGAAAGTCTTAGTGGAAGTTTGCCCTTCTAGGGCAATTTAGGCTCAAAACGCGGATATTTTTTCGGCTCAAATGTGGCGAATCCTCCGATTTTTAATTTTTTGCATGGAATACAAAGGTTTTTTCATTTAGTACATTTCGTACATGCACACAGCCTTCACTCTTCATTCATTATCCCATAACTCTCAGCAGCATGCCTAAATTCACTTTTCGCAGGCCCTTTGCTCGCTCCGCTCGCTACGGGGGCTCAAGAAAAGGAAACTAACCAGGTGCTAACCCAAACTAACCCAAGACATACTCAAAATCAAGAAAAAAAAAACTGTTTAGAAATCTAACCTTAAAAAAAAA
>MU185561.1:0-22362 GCA_016904865.1 Pissodes strobi
TCAAATGACTAAAGTAAGCTGATTGGACGACTAACCCAAACTAACCAAATCTACTAAAATAGATGATAACGTATCGGAACCTGTTCAAATGAATAAAATAAGTTGAGACTCAGTGAAACTAACAGAAAGTTGAATCGGCGCCTAACCCAAACTAACCAAATCTATTAAAATTGATTATAACGTGTCGGAACCGGTTCAAATGACTAAAATAAGTTGATACTAAGTGAAAATATCCGAAAGTTGATTGGACGACTAACCTAAATTAACCAAAACTATTAAAATTGATTATAACGTATCGGAACCGGTTCAAATGATTAAAGTAAGTTGAGACTAAGTGAAACTAACCGAAAGTTGAATCGATGACTAACCCAAACTAACCAACGGTTCAAATGACTAAAATAGGTTGAAACTAAGTGCAGCTCACCGAAAGTTGATTGGACGACTAACCAAAATTAACTAAATCTATTAAAATTGATTATAACGTATCGGAATCAGTTCAAATGACTAAAATAAGTTGATACTAAGTGAAAATAACCGAAAGTTGATTGGACGACTAACCTAAACTAACCAAAACTATTAAAATTGATTATAACGTATCGGAACCGGTTCAAATGATTAAAGTAAGTTGAGACTAAGTGAAACTAACCGAAAGTTGAATGGATGACTAACCCAAACTAACCAAATCTAGTAAAATTGATTATAACTTATCGGAACCGGTTCAAATGACTAAAATAAGCTGAGACTAAGTGAAACTAGCCAAAAGTTGATTGGACGACTAACCCAAACTATCCAAATCTATTAAAACTGATTATAACGTATCGGAACCGGTTCAAATGATTAAAATAAGTTGAGATTAAGTGAAACTAACCGAAAGTTAAATCGACGACTAACCCAAACTATCCAAATCTATTAAAATTGATTATAACGTATCGGAACCGTTTTAAATGACTAAAATAAGTTGAGAATAAGTGAAACTAACCGAAAGTTGAATCGACGACTAACCCAAACTAACCAAATCTATTAAAATTTATTATAATGTATCGGAATTGATTCAAATGACTAATATAACACTCTGCCTACACACGAACGACTGAAAACAATCTGCCGATTTCCGGCGTTTGGTTGAAAATATTTGGGGGAGTGGGGCTAAAACACTTTTTTCGATATCTGTTATAACAAGGAAAATATTGACGAATTTATTTCACTGTCAGATTTGACAATTTTATTGCTGGAACCGTTCAATTTACTGAAATCATAATCGTATCAAAGACTATAATTACTATTCTCGCTGAATCCTATATTAATAGGGGATTAAGTTGACATATTTTAACATAAATATTGACAAATTGTCTTCACGTTTTAGTGACATAACCATATTCTGTCTTTCACGCTACCAATAAATAAAAAGGAAAAGTGTAGATTTTGTCGAAATTAAAAATCGTCGATAGAGCAATGACAACTGTATATACAATGTCATATAAATTTGTCGTTATTGTTTATAGTTAAGCTTAAAAAAATAATGAAGACTTATAAGGCAACAAAAAGGTTTGTTCTTTTAATGTTTTTCTCGAGATAAATTTGCTAAGGTTACAGTTATTTAGTTACAAAATAAGCATAAAATACAATAATAATATAATACAGCGATGCAGTCTACAAAATGAATCTAGTACATTTTAGCGTCAATAGCCTTATTTTAAGTAAAATTATTTAATTTATTCTGACCTTACTTGTCACAAATACATCAAAACTAACTTTAAACAATACCAAAAACTGTATATGTCATTTTTTATACAGTTGTCATTGCTCTATCGACTTCCGATTTTTAAATTACGACAAAATCTACACTTTTCCTTGTTATTTATACCAGGTCGCGTAAAAGGCAGAATATGGTTATGTCACTAAAACGTGAAGACAATGTGTCAATATTTATGTTTATGCAAATTTAGTCGTCGATTCAACTTTTGGTTAGTTTCACTTATTCTTAACTTATTTTAGTCATTTAAAGCGGTTCCGGCACGTTATAATCATATTTAATAGATTTGGTTAGTTTGGGTTAGTTGTCGGTTCAACTTTCGGTTAGTTTCACTTAGTCCCAAGTTATTTTAATCATATGAACCGGTTCCAATACGTTATAATAAATTTTAAAAGATTTGGTTAGTTTGGGTTAGTCATCGATTCAACTTTCGGTTAATTTCAATTAGTCTCAACTTATTTTAATCGCTCAAACCGTTTCCGATACGTTATAATCAATTTTAATAGAGTTAAGTAGTTTGTATTAGTCGATTTAACTTTCGGTTAGTTTCATTTATTCTCAACTTATTTTAGTCATCTAAAGCGGTTCCGATACGCTATAATCAATTTTAATAGATTTAATTAGTTTGGGTTAGTCGTCGATTCAACTTTCGGTTAGGTTCACTTAGTCTCAACTTATTTTAATCATTTGAACCGGTTCCGATACGTTATAATCAATTTTAATAGATTTGGTTAGTATGGATTAGTCGTCGATTCAACTTTCGGGTAATTTCACTTAGTCTCAACTTATTTTAATCATGTGAACCGGTTCTGTTTCGTTATATTCAATTTTAATAGATTTGGTTAGTTTGGGTTAGTCGGCCAATCAACTTTCGGTTAGTTTTACTTAGTTTCAATTTATTTTAGTCATTTGAACCGGTTCCGATACATTATAACCAATTTTAATAGATTTGGTTAGATTGGGTTAGTCGTCGATTCAACTTTCGGTTAGTTTCACTTAGTCTCTACTTATTTTAATCATTTGAACCGGTTCCGATACGTTATAATTAATTTTAATAGATATGGTTAGTTTGGGTTAGTCGTCCAATCAACTTTCGGTTAGTTTCATTTAGTTTTAACTTATTTTAGTCATTTGAACCGGTTTCAATACATTATAATCAATTTTATTAGATTTGGTTATTTTGGGTTAGTCGTCGATTCAACTTTCGGTTAGTTTCATTTATTCACAACTTATTTTAGTCATTTAAAGCGGTTCCGATACGTTATAATAAATATTAATAGATTTGGTTAGTTTGGGTTAGTCGTCGATTCAACTTTCGGTTAGTTTCACTTACTCTCAACTTATTGTATTCATTTGAACGGGTTCCTTTACATTATAACCAATTTCAATAGATTTGGTTAGTTTGGGTTTGTCGTCCAATCAACTTTCAGTTAGTTTCACTTAATTTCAACTTATTTTAGTCATTTGAACCGGTTCCGATACATTATAAACAATTTTATTAGATTTGGTTAGTTTGGGCTAGTCGTCGATTCAACTTTCGGTTAGTTGCCGTTATTATCAACTTATTTTAGTCATCTGAAGCGGTTCCGATAATTTATAATCAATGTTAAAACATTTGGTTAAATTGGGTTAGTCGTCGAGTCAACTTTCGGTTAGTTTCACTTAGTCTCAACTCATTTTAAACATTTGAATCGGTTCCGATGCGTTATAATCAATTTTAATCGATTTGGTTAGTTTGGGTTAGTCGTCAAATCAATCTCGGTTAGTTTCAGTTAGTATTAACTGATTTTAGTCATTTGATCCGATTACGGTACGTTATAATCAATTTTAATAGATTTGGTTAGTTTTGGTTAATCGTCGAATTAAGTTTCGGTTAGTTTCACTTAGTTTTAACCTATTTTAGTCATTTAAAGCGGTTCCGATATGTTATAATCAATTTTAATAGATTTGGTTAGTTTGGGCTAATCGTCGAAGCAACTTTCGTTTAGTTTCACTTAGTCTCAACTTATTGTGGTCATTTGAACTGGTGCCGGTGCCTATACGGTAAACTTATTCAATTTTGATAGACTTGGTTAGTTTGGGTCAGTCGTTCAATCAACGATACGAAAATTCCGTAACGCCAGAAAATCACTCTCATGAAAATAAAGAAGTATAGTAAAAATGATGTTATATTATTATATATTTTTAAATAAATTTTTAAAACTTTGCTGTTTCACTTGATTTTTTACCCGGCCGTCAGTCAGTAGGTCTTTCGGTACGAGTACATACAGTCTCCTGAATACATCTCTGGTAAACGCTTGACAAGAGGAAGCCAGGCGAATCGATCGGACACTTACGCAGCGTATCGCTCATCTCCAGTTACCACGTGATATAAAAGAATGTGGCTGAATTACATCAAAAGATTTACCGCTGAGTGAACCTACTAGTTTGTTTATACTATGCTTATATCGAAGAAATAGGAAGCAAAATCATATTCTTTTTAATAAAATCTGACACCTAGACGATTTTTCCGGTCTTTTAGCCTCTAATTTTATTACTATGTATATCTATTCCCTGATCCGGCTATAGATTTTACCTATTTGCCTTTGTATTTTACATTGCTTCGTATATATTTCCACGGAAGTCCAAATAAAATATTAAAATACAAATAAAATTAAGGATTTTCACAAATCCGACTCTGTTCTGAACACTCTGCCTACACACGAACAACTGATTAAACTAAAACGCCCACATGCTGCCAACAATCTGCGGATTTTCGGCGGCTGGCAGAAAATATTTGGGGGAGTGGAGCTACTAGTTTATGTATACTTTGGTCCAAGTATAGAATTATTAGAGAAGTAAGTTTTTTTTCGTAGACTGCTGAAATTTTTTAACTCAGCACTTGATTCTAACTTACTCTTCAAATTTCAAAAGATTATATTTTTTTACGACCGCGCATATTATGCATATTATTATTTAATTTTACTTCCAAAATTGTACTATTTTTTATAATTTTTAGTTTACTTTGCTTTTATTGATGAGTAAACATCTTACGCGGCGGTATGAGGGTAAATTTTGGCAAATGGGCCGGATATGTGGAGACGGAAATGTGTAAACCGATGTGACATAACCTTCTTCATTGAGGAGCAAGCTAATCCAGGACGGCCACGAAGGACGGCCGCGATATTCGATTTTCATGTCCTTGATGTCGATATAGGACATATATGTTTACACATCAGTGTCCGAGTGCTAGCAGACTCGCTCAATTCTTTTAACACGTTGACTGCCATGTGCATATATAAGCTTCGTTCGCGGAAGCGATCCTCGACCAATCCCTGACAAATCTGCAACAAATACCTGATTGCTGACTACGCGCGCGCGGTTGGAAACAGATCCGAGATTGACAACTCTCCGCGAACGCGTTGTGATGACGTTTTGAACCCAGGATAGTTTTGAATTACACGACTAAGTTTTGGCGGTAAACCACCGCAGTAAAATCCAGGGCATATAAAAGTTTATGAAATATTTCAGTTTTGTATGTGTATTACTGCTTTAGATAAAATAGATTTATAATGAGCAGTGACAGGGACGGCCCGTCATAAGGGGCCATGGCACTATCGCTCGACTCTTAATATTTCGAATTTAACTGCCAAAGATATTTTTTTATTGAAGTGAAAACTTCTTTAGGCGCGTTTTGCGTTTTTACTTGGGTATTGAATTAAATTGAACCGTCACGTGTCACGCTCGGATATGTATGTAACGCTTTCATAATATTAATTATTTTGTGTGTGTTGAATGAGATTGGGCTGTCAACGCAGCTATAAAGTCCAATGAACTGGATATGAAAAGCAACTAAGTAGGATTACACTGAGTACAGTTCTCGCATATAAATAAACGTAATTTAACACTACTATAAAAAAATGTATAATGTATAATGCACGAAATAGGGGGATATTTTGTGGTATAATGTAGGCACATAGTCATACATGTATGACCCATACACACATAAACCTAAAGTTGACTTGTCAACAAACGCAATACGCATGTACCTGGCAATTAGTCCACGCATTTATCCGCTGATTGTTCTGATCGATCCCGGACCGGTCCTAGACTTGTCCAAGCGCTTCCGCGAACGACGGATTTTTTGTCAGAGTCCGGTACCTTTTGTACCGCGAACGTTCATATTCAAGGTGCGCGGGCGCGCCAGTCATGGACTAGTCAGGGATCGCCTCCGCGAACAAAGCTATTATATGCACACCCAAATGGCCCACCGCGCCATGTCAATACTGTGCATATATATTCTACACAAGCATCGCTTGATTTCAATCCGCGTACCTATCATAGATACACATGTACTGTGCATTTCTTATGGGGAATCTGTTGATGCGGCGTGGAATTAACACTACTTAATGTTGGTCTGGTATTATCTTATTATTTACGTTTTTTATTACGCTATTATTTTATAATGCTTAATTTCATTATTACATTATCTGTGGGGCTATTTTACATGGTATTTATTCTATTAACAGCTAACTAAATACAAGAAAATAAAGGTACTACACTATATTTTTAGCTTTTATTTGTAGAATAAAAAATTGTAATAACAAAAAAAATTTTTATCAATAAAATAAATGCTTTTCTACTTGATTTCTACAAAAATGTTATATGATATTTATTCTATGAACTGCCCTGTAAGTGTAACATACAAGACCATCAACGGCGTCGGCGCTGATGACAGGCCCGTACTTTACCTGCACAGAAGACGTGAATAGAATATATGCACACGGCGTAGATTTTAAATAATTTAATCAGGCGCCACGTGCATACATTTTCTTCACATACTATATTCCATACTATAGTATAAATATGTATTGACACTTGAAGTATTTTACTCACAAAACGTGAAATAAAATTACTTCGGCCCAGCCGTCAAAGTGTTTTAACATGCGGGCTTAGAAATAATTATTATCGGAAAGTGTTTCTCTCGCAGTCGAGTCAACGGTAGTCGCCTCCGGGAAATTATCCCTTTTCGCGCACTTGTTAGGAAATAGTATATTATTTTATATCGAGGAAAAGTGATACTTTTCATGGCGCGCTCGTGTTTAACAGCCGAACGAAGTGAGGCTGGTAATAGAGAGCAAGCCATGAGAAGTAACTTTTCCTCCAAATAAAATATGCTGTTTTTTCTTCAAATGTCGACAAATTAATGCAAAAACATCTCTTTTTAATAGTAATAATATCTAATTATTATTAAAGATAAATGGGTTCGCAAGGCGGCTTAGACCACGGTCGTAGGTGGCCTTGCTTAGACCGGTGTCGGTGAAATGTAACATAAAGCTGTCAGTGGACACTGTCAACAATAATTATTTTTTTAAGATTGCGTTTCCGATTGCGTTTTAATTCCGTATTGATAAGCAGTTATTGAGTAAGTTCGATTAAATAATAACCAATTTGTTCCTAAATTAGTGATTTTTAGAAATGCAGTCACAAATTGAGTGATAAATACAAATTGTAGTTTAATAAATCTTGAGTTGTTGACGCTTATTTTGTTGTCTGTTTGTATTGTATCTATGTTGCTATGACAACACTTTTACCTCCGCCGGCGGAAAAGTGAAAAGTAAAGCTCCGGCGCGGCGGAGGAAAAACGAAACTTCACGGCCGCCTACACAGTCGTGTAATGACGGATTTACTGACGTTTGAAGAAAAATAAATATTTACGAGTATTTTGCTGCAGCTCCAGCGGCAGTAAAAATACCTTCCCACCTGATGATTTATCCAATGAAATAAGGAGTTTTAAATTCATTGGGCGATTCTGTCATAATATGTGACATGTTCGTCAGTTTTGTAGCATTTTGATAATACCGAGATATCAAAAATTATCTTCGTCCAAGGTGGTCATGAAATATTAAACGGATGTCTTAGCTTATTTTAATATTTTCAAATTATTATGCCAATATTAAAATTATCCAAATTGAGACTTAAGAAAAATCACACTCGTATTGAAATCAAAATTTCAACACTAACATTGAAAAGTACTTTTGCTCTTAAATTGGCAATATTTGTTCAAATATGCTTTTCAAACACGCTGCTTCAGAATTCGATCGTGTTCGATTTTCTAAACAAAAAGAGATGTGCTCTTGTGCACTCAAATTTACCATAGGGCTAGTTCTAAAGTCATTTTGTAAATAAAACAAAAAGCTTTAGCATTATATGAATATTTTAATATGCTACTTTACTTGAAAATAACTAGAAGCTCATAAATACACAAAATATAAACATTAAACGAATGTACGTAGTCAGTGCTACGATATGAACAATATCAGTCGAGAAGTTTCGACCTTGAAGAATATGACATAAATAATACTCTTAAAAACTAAAGCAATGCATACCAGTTGTAATACTAAACTAATATATGGTTATAAACATAACCTTGAAGCTATGTACAGTTAAATGTCTGTTAATGGTTCCTGCGGAACAGCTACTTGTCAACTCTGTTAGCTGATTTAGCTTTGACATAAAATATAATAATATACAAGCAACCTATAAGCTAATATGTACACTATGTTCACCATTGACGAGAAAAACACTTGCTAGGCCTCTTGCTAGCTTCTATGTGCAATGTGCTTCAAATCTTCTTACAAATAAGAATGACTGGAATGTAGTAGATTGAGAGCGTATGCAGTTATTGCATAATAGCATGACCTTGATGTCTTTGTGAGTGCGGTTTCTATACACGCAAAAATTATTGTAAAAATACGCTATGCAGGTCGCATAGGTAAGCTGAAATCCGCATAGGGGCTATAGCCTTGGGAAAATTGAATGCATTGGCAGACTAGTGCCGTTTAATCCTTAGATGAGAATAAGGCCAGAGAATGTATGCAGACTAGTGCAGAGTAATCCTTATATTAGAATAAAGCAAGAGTATAGCAACCCAATGGTATACTCGTGATAGAGAATGTTGAAAAACCCATGGGCAATACCATTGGGGACTGTACAGCGCATGGTACAGCCTTTGAGAATTAGAGAGATCAGTGGGTCTCAATAATGGCAGTCAGAATGCCAATAAATACATTTTCGTAGGCTTGATATGACGATGATTATGGCTGGATATCACTACGTCACATGAGTAAAGAACTAGAGAGATTATGAGGTCTCAAAACGTAAAAACTTCCCAGCGGCTCAGCGCCATGCCAACTGGAAATGAGGGTGCGCTTTTTGCGACTTAGGTACATGGTCGAGGTTCAACAGACTACTGAATTCTAGAACGTGGGAACTAGATCAACTTGAAGAAGTTGTTAACGCCCCTTTGACACCGCCTCTTCTGGCGGGATGATATACATCCTCCGGAAATAGAAAAGGCGAATAATGTAAATACTAGAAGTTATGTAAACCTTTACGTCAGCGATTGTCTAAATTAACCTTATGAATTTTAACACAAATCCGGTCGAAATACGTTAACTAGTTTTTATAAAAATCGATTGTTAAAGATCGGAAATTTAGGAGCTAACTTGATTACCTCCGTTAAGAGACAGTGATTGGTCGACTCGGTCGCCGGGGTATAACGGGAAGCGCTATGATTGGTCAGATAAGTTTAGAGGACGCTTAACTTTTAGCTTTCTAGACTGCTGAAGCAGTGAATAAACGTTGTAAACAAGAGATGGCGTTAGTAGTATCGCCATGGATTTTAATTTGTTTGGAATGCGAGGAGAGTGGCGTGAAATGTTAAATTGTACAAAAATAAAATCGTTAGATTTGAAAGCGTGTTCAAAATGGTTTTTGAACACACGCATGTAGGGAAAAAGGGTTTAATGTGTGCGTAATATAAGCAGGGCCGTTCTTAGGGGTGTGTAGGATATGCAGGCACAAAGGCGGCGAAACTTAAGGGCGGCCACAGGCCACTGGTAGGAACAGTAAAATACATTTACGTTTTGAATAAAAAAATATGTAAAACTAAATGACATTTCACAGAAACCAAGCTTAAAACTTAAAACCCTTCATAGTATCCATAACAGTCACATTGCAGACAATTGTTTTTTAAGCTGCAATATAATAAAAATTAATTTATTATACAGGGTGTCCGGAAAATACGTGTACAACGTTTAATGCCAACTTAGTTATATCCGAAATTGCTTCGTTTAGCCTACAGAGAGCGTCAAAAATTACAACAAAATTCGGATTTTTTTAAATTACGTGAAAGCGTGCAAATTGATTTTCACCATATTTGGTGTATAGTCTAACACCGTAAAGTGAGGCTTTTCAGTGATATAGTCACCGGGTGTAAATAAGTGGAAATGCTATAAACGTGACGTTACATGTTAGCAATCCTTTGGTTTTTTAATTTAATCAACTTTCTGGCAACACAGATATTTTTTTGTGATACCTCGATCGATTTGGAAGATTTTTTTACCCCTTGAAAAATTTTCCTAGGATAAGCGGTTTTGCCGGAAAAAAATATTTTCAATTACTTGACTAACTACTCAACTAAATACTAAACACAGCAATGAAACAGGGAGCAAATAAATAGATATTATTTAAAAAAGTGACAAAATTCAACAAGAGGAAAACATTATTTAAGCAAATGTGCAAAATGGCCTCCATTTTGCTCAATACATTTAGTGACACTTTTTATAAAATGAAGTTGGACTTTATTTAAAGTCTGGGGATTATTAAAAAGGGTGCCAGCATTTAAAATTCGCGCCAATAAATCATTGCGAGAATTTACAGTTGTCTTGTAAACCTCTTTTTTAAAAGCGCCTCATAAAAAGAAATCACACATGTTTAAATCCGGGGAACGTGGTGGCCATCTTACTGGCGCATCATTGCCTCTTCCAATCCACCTGTTGGGATATTGGTGATGCAGATACTGTCGAACAGCAGCAGAAAAATGAGCTGGGGCAGCATCAGGAATTTACCATAATCTCTGTCGAAGCAAAAGAGGCAAATCCCCAAGAAGAATCGGTAGGGTATTTTGCAAGAAATTTAAATAAGTGTTTCCATCTAATCTGTCTGGAATCTCCACAGGACCGATAAGGTAGCTATCAATAATACCTGCCCATACATTTATTTTGAATTGATGCTGATGGTGTGCAACTGTAATGGCATTTGGATTTTCATCCGCACAAACATGCTCGTTATGCAGGTTCGTAACTCCAGATCTTATAAAGCACGATTCGTCGGCAAACAAAATTGTTCTGCTGAAGTATGGATCACGGATTCTTTTGTTTTGAATAAACTGGCAAAATTCGAGGCGTATGGGAGGATCAATCGGTAAAAGTTCCTGCACTTCCTGGACATGGTATGGATGTAATAACTGTTCTTTTACAAGTTCGTGGATACTAGTTAAGGACTTCTAATTTGCGTTCTAAACGGCGGACACTAACACTCGGTTCTTCTTCAATCCTTTCCCAAATTTCCTCTTCATTTTGGACAGCTCGAGTTGTTCGCCTGCGACCCCTACCTTCATAATTTCTCGCAAAGCTGCCCGTTTCCCGAAGACGGTACTCAATATTCCCGAATGTTTTGTGATTTGGCACTAGACGGAAAAGATATCTCTCCCTGTATACCCTAACACTTTCACGCCCGTTTCTGTGGCAAACCCCGTACACCAAAAGCATATCAACTTTCTTCTTGCATGTTTAGTGGTAAATAGAAATTTCAAATTAATATTTTTAACGTATGTCAAATTATCAAATACCATACCAACGAAATCTGGTACAGTGATTATTGTAAGTAATGAATTATTAAATAATTAATTATTGTTATTGAATGTTATGTGCATGCAAATTCTTGAAAATATTTTTTTTCTGGCAAAACCGCTTACCCTAGGAAAATTTTTCAAGGGGTAAAAAATCTTCAAAATCGATCGCGGTATCAGAAAAAAATACCTGTGTTGCCAGAAAGTTGATGACATAAAAAATCCAAAGGATTGTTAACATGTGACGTCACGTTTATAGCATTTCCACTTATTTACACCCGGTGACTATACCACCAGGAAGCCTCACTTTTTGGTGTTAGACTATACACCAAATATGGTGAAAATCAATTAGCACGCTTTCACGTAATTTAAAAAATTCCGATTTCTTTTTGTAATTTTTGACGCTCTCTGTAGGCTAAACGAAGCAATTTCGGATATAACTAAGTTGGCTTAAATCGGCCTGTTTGGAGGTCAGGAATCTGTCATTAAACGTTGTACACGTATTTTCCGAACACCCTGTATAATTTGGGCTATCGAATTCACAAAACACCGAGCGTTCGCACCTCTACTCTCGTCAGAGGAAAGGAAAAGTCGCAAGGATATAGGCAGAGCCTAAAGTGTGATATAGGGCGGCCCCAGACTTTGGATTTTTTCAAGCAATTTTTTTTTCCTTTTCAATCGACTCATTCATTACTTGTACAATAGCAAAAGCGGAATAAACTATGATAAAAGAAGTATTAGTTGTCATGTTTCTACGATTGTGTGATTAAAACCCTATTTTCTTTGTCGAAAGATAAAAGGTGAGCATTTTTTAAAATATTTAATAACCAGATCCACTTCAAAAAATACGTCTCTTAAAATTCTTAGATCTAAGTTGACAGATAAATTTGAAAACGGAAATAGTTGGATTAGAAGGTATCTTATAAGAGACGTTCTAATACGTATAATTTTTCGATTATATTCGCTTAAACTTATTCGGAACTTACAATATAAATGGTAGGTATATATATATTACATATTAATTTCTATTTTAAGTTTTATTATTTATATGAACATCGCTAATGAATTCTACTAACTACACTTTTTGTGTAGTGTTGTTGAGAAAACGATTTTCTCGAGGACACTACCAAAACAATAAGTGAAATAAGGCAGATCTCTGGAAAAATTCTTGTAATTGAACCAGGTTTGTCAACATCGTTACCTAGTAGAAATATTTCATACACTTAGTTGTACGTTTTCGAATATTTTAAACTTTGCCAGTAAAAGTTACATCCGGAGAACGATCATTTTCCAAATTAAATATACCTAATAAAAAAATATCTGAGGTCTAGAATGTCATATGGCTCAAAAAATTTGGTATAATAGCAATGGAAAATAATATCTGTGGAAATTTACGTCACTCGCAACCGAGCTGGCAACTTATTGACGAGTAATCAAGAATAAAAGCTAGAAAAATATTTATGTAGTAAATGCCAATTTTGGATTTTTTCGTATTGCAACCTGCAACTTGGTTCATGCTTAAATAAATTGCACAGGTTTTTGTGTTTGTGTTTTGGGTTTTTTCGTTTGTTTTGCTTTTATATTTTTTATTATAAGTATTATTAGGATGAAGTTTTTATTTACTTTCATATTTTTTTATTATAGTTATTAAGGTTTATATTTTGTTTTCATGATGTTACTTGTTAAATATTAGTGAGTATTTAATAAAACATTTTTGTTAAAAAAATAGCTTCTTTAAAATATTGGGGCGCAATCTTAGGATTGCACGAAGGCTGCAGAGGTATTAAGGACGGCCCTGAATATAAGGAACTTTCTGGAGAAGTTAACTGTGCTGTTTTCTTATTTTCAAAGGAGGTAGTAGAAAAAGTAATATTCCCGGTCTATTATTTCTCACCAACCCTTAACAATATCAAAATAGCGAGTTTTGCGGCGTATTAGCGGAACGAGAATCTTGACTTTGTGGAACGATTGCAGGAAACCTATCATTAAATGGCCTTATTGCATGCTTCTTTGTGTACCCCATTATATTGGTTCATCATTCCATCTCAACTACCGACTTAATTCAATATAGCGTAAAGTTTTATCACGTACCTACCTATTTAAAGAAAAACTAATATGGTATTAATCAGTACTTACCAAAAATTATGATGTAATATGTGCTTCTTAAAAAAGCGCGGGCAAAGACATTTTCTATAATATTTTAATAAGTACATATTAAACAATTTATTAAATAAAATGTATTGACAAAAGTAAATCAAAGTCGATTTGGCGTAGTGGTGGTATAAAACGCTGTTCTTAGAATCAGATATTATGAGAAGAATAAAGTCAAATTCCGTCCTCAGCGACTTTTTTCTGTTTATTTCTTCATAAATGTACTTTTTTAGGAATTACTGATAGAATGACATTAACTATTTTATGAAAGGACCTAAATAATAACGTCGTTTTTATTTTACTAATGGATGTAATAATCTGGCGGATTAAAATTTTAATTGTAAAACATAGAGGAAGCCTACTTATTTAATGCTATGGAATTGAGAAGGCTTTAACTCAGACTTATTAAACATTTGCAACTCGCAAGGTAAGTTTTTTACCAAAAAATAGCACGTGACACCTATATAAGTTTTTAGCTGACGTTAATAGGTACCGGGTTATTCTAGAAAGCAATGCAAATAGGACTCTCTGTATAGTATAATAATATTCGTAGAAAAAGTATGGTGTAAAACTTGCACGGAAAGACAATTTCTTACTCGTATGATCTGCAGTATTCGTCAACGGCTCGTGTACAATCGTCCATGCATACTCGTAGGAAATGAGTACCACCCATCAGCTTCAGTGCTTGCTATACAAAAAACTATTTAGAATAACTTAAGATATTTTCCTATTTATTTGGATCAACTATTCCATTTATAAAAAGACAAGTTTAGGTAAGAGTTTTCCAACACCAGAAACGAAGTTGCTACGAAAGTTTTGTTTCTAGCATCTTTCGTTTCTTAAAAAAGTTTGCGAGAACCGCATCTCTCTATCAATGAGTAAGGGATATACGACGTGATTTCAACGAAAATGGGACATCCTGTACAGGGTTATTCCTTATATTTAGATAGCGTTTAGCGCGGTTTTTATACGAGGTCAATGAGGTGAAAAAACTTTAAATACAAAAGTTGTAGCCGGTTTGTGAAATGCATGAGTATCCTGGAAAGAGTCTGTCATGTATCTTTCCCTGAACAAAATTACGTGATTCAATCGAATCAAAAAAATCAACTGGTTCACAAAGGAGTTAAGGGATGTGAACAAGAAATTGAATTTTGGGGAAGGCCTTCAACGCGAATATAATCGAGTATATTCTTCAACTGCTCTAAAAAAGTTTCGTAAAGAATATAAAGATGCTATACGTACGGCTAAAATTAAACAAATTACACTTTTATGTTATGCCGTCTGTTAAATTTTGAGACATGACATCTGTCACTTGTTATTTTTCAACCACGTGAGCTATTCCATTTTTAGGTTATGATATCCATCAATTTTAAAAAATGACATTTGTAATTTTTCAACCACGTGGGCTATTTTATTTGAGGTTTATTATCTGTCTGTTAATGTCCGGCCACATGTGCTATATCATTTAAAGGTTTCGTCTAATGTAATCTTCAGAGATTTAGACCAAATTTCGGCTACTGGTGGTCTTCTTCAGGGATTTTGAACTGGCTTTTGCTAATGTAAGAGATTTTCAGGGATTTAGACCAGGCTTCGACTAATGCTGATCATCTTCAGGGATTTAGAAGAAGGTTCGGTAATGCTGATCATATTCGGGATTTTGACCAAGTTTCTTTCGGCCAATACTAATTATTTTCAGGAAATTTGATTAATGTAAGGACATCTTTAGACCCTATTTCGATTAATGCTGATGATGTTAGGAATTTGGACCAAGTTTCGGCTAATGTAAGACACCTTCAGGAATATAGACAAAGTTTCGCTAATGTAAAAGATCTGCATGGATCTAGACACAGTTTTGCCATACTAGTCATCTTTAAGAATTTGGACCTGGTTTTGTCTACTGAAAGACATCTTCAGAGATTTACACCAGGTTTCGACTAATGCTACTCATTTTCAGGGAAATAGACTTGATTTTGGCCAATACTGATCATCTTCAACGATTTGGACCGAGTTTTGACTAAAGTCAGACATATTCAGGAATTTAGACCAGGTTTCGGCTAAAATCAGATCTCTTCAAGATTTAGACCTGGTTTCAAATAATGTAAGACATCTTCAGTGAATAATAAAAGTGTTGGCTAATATAAGACATCTTCATGAATTTGGAGAGCGTTTTGGCTATTACTAGATATTTTCACGGAATTAGACTTAGTCTCGACTAATAGTAGTCATCTTCAGAGATTCAGACAAAGTTTTGGCCAATACCGATCATCTTCAGGTATTCTGACCTGGTCTTGGCTAATGCTAGTCATTTTTAGGAAATTCAGAACTTGGTTTCGACTAATGTAGCGTCTAACATTATCCGAAACTTTGTTTAATTATTTGAAGAAGATTTACATTAGTCGGAACTAGGTCTAAATCCTGAAGATTTCTGATTTTATCCGATTATCCGAATCTAATTCCCTAAAAATGATTAGCATCCCTTAAGATGCCTTACACTAGCCAAAACCAGGTCTAAATCCTTGAAGATAATCAGAATTGACCAAAATTTTGTCTAAATCCCTGCACCTTCTCCTCATGTGTCAAAGCCTTGTCTATATCCTTGAAGATGATCTAATTCCCAGAAGATTATCAGCATTGGCCGAAACCAGGTCAAAAGCCCTGAAGATGACTGATTTTAGCGAAACCAGATCTAAATCCTTGAAGTTTATCACGATGAGCCGATGCTTGGCCTAAATCTATAAAGATGTTGGCCGAAACCAAATCATTAGTGGGAACCTGGCTTACATCCCTGAAGTTGTCTTACATTAGCTAAAGCCAGTTCAACACCCTTGAAGCTAACCAGCATAAGCCTAAACCTGATCTAAATTCTTGAAGATGATCAGCCTTGATTAAATCCCTGAAAGATGAGCAGTTTGGTCGAAAGATAACTGATTTTAGCCGAAAGCAGGTCTAAATCCATTCAGATGTCTGACTTTAGTCGAAACCAGCTCAAATCCATGAAGATTATCAGCATTAGACGAAAACTTGTCCAGTTATTTAAAGATGATCAGGAGTTGCTTGATGCATGCGACCGAAAATTAACAGATAAGATATAACATAATCTTAAAGTAGAATTTGGCTATTCTACGTGGTTGAAAAATGTCAAGTGACAAATGCCTTGTGTTAATATTGATAGATTACATAACCTAAAAATGAAATAGCCCACGTGGTTCAAGCATGGCAAGTGACGGATGCCATGCCATGTGCCAAAATTGAGATGACAACCATAAAATGGAATAGCCCACATGATTGAAAAGGAACATAACCCACTTCGCGGAAAATTGACAGATGACAAATGTCGATTTTGGCTGGATTTGAATACGCGCGCACTGTCTGGCTGCCTGAACCAAGTAGCTCCATATCTATTAGCGTAAACCATTGAGAGTACTGGATGACCTGATTATTTGTTAACACAAAAGTATCATGGTCGTTTTTTACTGGAGGCTGTGCCACAATAGTATATTATTTTATATGGAGGAAAAGTGATAGTTTTCATGGCGCGCTTGTGTTTAACAGCCGAACGGAGTGAGGCTGGTAATAGAGAGCAAGCCATGAAAAGTAACTTTTCCTCCAAATAAAATATGCTGTTTTTTCTTCAGATGTCGACAAATTAATGCAAAAACATCTCTTTTTAATAGTAATAATAATTATTATTAAAGATGTGGGTTCGCAAGGCAGCTTAGACCGGTGTCGGTGAATAGGCACAGGTTGTTGCTATAGTAATGTAACATAAAGCTGTCAGTGGACACTGTCAACAGTAATTATTTTTTTAAAATTGCGTCTCCGATTGCGTTTTAATTCCGTATTGATAAGCAGTTATTGAGTAAGTTCGATTAAACAATAACCAATTTGTTCCTAAATTAGTGATTTTTAGAAATGCAGTGGACAAAT
This sequence comes from Pissodes strobi, assembly GCA_016904865.1. Classification (NCBI taxonomy): domain Eukaryota; kingdom Metazoa; phylum Arthropoda; class Insecta; order Coleoptera; family Curculionidae; genus Pissodes; species Pissodes strobi. The sequence goes on from MU185561.1 coordinate 17,505, forward strand.
TGAGTGTAAATACAAATTTTAGTTTAATAAGTATCTATGTTGCTATGACAACACTTTTACCTCCACCGGCGGAAAAGTGAAAGTAAAGCTCCGGCGGAGGAAAAACGAAACTTCACGGCTGCCTACACAGTCGAGTAATGACGGATTTACTGACGTTTGAAGAAAATAGTATATTATATACCTAGGTTGAGAAGTAAGCCATTATTTACCGAGCACGGTTAATGCGAGGTTAATAATGGCCTTCTCAACCGTGGTATATATAGAATTTTTTTTACTACTAACACTGATATATTACCATATTTGATTCGATTTGATTTTTATATTAGTCACTTTCTACTTATTTTTCAAATAGTTCGAAATATCAAGTAGCCTGGAAGTTCAGTTGTCTAACTGACAGATATCGTAACAAGAAGCGTTTTTTCGCGAGCTAACTACAATTAACCACGGCATACTACAGGATACTACTTTGTTTTCACGAGGATTAATTTAATTGTGGTAAGTGAGGGGAAGTTTCGTGACGTCACTATTACATCATCATTTTTCAACTACGGCTTACTACAACTTACATACGTGACGAGGTGTGGTACTCGAGGTTTAATGGAGACATGGCGGATTAATTTTGAAACGTTAAACATGTGAAATGTTTGTTTTTCCATTCTGAACAAGTTTGTAAATTATACGTTCATGAAATTCTTCTATAGAAGCCTCATACGCATCGGAATTCCTACACAAATGTGCCCCAAATGGGATTTGGGCAGCATAAAGTATCCTGAACATATTCATCGAAAAAATACCATTAGTTTGCTTATCTCCAGAGGCCACCATTCTGTCATTAAAAATATGAGTAAACGTTCTGCACTGATCAAACTGATCATTTTCAAATAAATATGCAAAATATCTATATTCTTTTCTAACAATGCAAGATCTAACTACGGTATTTTGGCGAAGACAGAAGCAGACAGTACAATTTGTGGTGGGGTGCCCGCTTGGCACTTACTTCAGTATTACTTGTAGTTAACCGTGGTTACTCGTCAAAAAACTCTAATAATCTCCTGACAGCTCCATACATACAAAGTACCTTCTCTCCATCTAAATTTTGACAAAATCGCATTATTAATAAGAATATTATGGGGGGTCATGAAAAGTGAGTCATACTGTATATAATTTTTTTACTAATAGCACTGATACAATCCTTATCATTATTTGAATTGATTAGATTTTGAAATTAATCATTTCCTACTTATTTTTCAAATAATCCGAAATGACAACTAGTTGTCAAACTAACAAGTTTGACATTTTGACTTTTTCCGTTTCCGTTTCATTATTGACCTAGGTTTTTTTTAATATTATTATTTACCTAGGGTGAGAAATGTTACTTCTCATTTGAGGAATGGAGTAAATAATGGTGATTTATCATGTTAGTAGTAAAAAAAATACTTTTTCTATTTCCATGCGTAAAACACTCGCCTTACGCACTCTCTAAGATTCGTAAAAATATACCTTTTTAATGCAGCGTGTAAAATAAATTACTTTACGCACTATTGCGTAAAATAAATCTGACATATTTGTTTACCTTTAGTGCAGTGTGTAAAATAATTTGTTTTACACACTAGTGCGTAAAATAATTTACTTTACGCACTAGCGCGTTAATCAATTTATTTTACGCACTCGTGCGTAAAACAATTTGGTAATATTTTTATTTTTTCATATGTTTTTAGGTAGCTAAAAAAAATTATACTAATGTGTAATGTACTCTTTTTTATTCGTGGGAGTGTCGCATTCGCCTACGGCTCATAATATTCACATAAAAAAGGTCACTTTTCACTTTACACACTTGTTGCATAAATAACTATTTGAGTTAAGATAAAAAAAACGTTATTTTTAGACATTATAGATACACAGGGTGTTTCATTAAGGGTGGCCACCGGCCATATCTCGAAAACTACTGGGTATAGAAATTTAAAAAAATTTTACTAAAATGGCCAAGAGAAAATCCTGGAAATTAATTCCATTCCATCGCAGGGGGGCGCAATTAATAGGGTAAATCATAAAATTCAAGATTTCTCTGAAAATTTTCATATTAAGCTATAACTTTAATATCATCATTAGAAAGCCTGAAAGATTCCGCGTAAGTTTTCTCTCAGGCTCATTGGCGTACCGATTTTAATAGGAGGGGGGAAACTCCTGAATGTCTAATTATATAAATCGCTGTATAATTTAAACGACTTACCTGATTTTAGCAAACTCAAGCTTGTTTCAAAAAGAAATGTAAGTGTTTTCAAATATCGTATCCACTGGAACCCGATAGTTTAAAATAAAATTGCTAGAGGGCGCAATTCGCAATAACAACAGTTTTTTTTTTATTTTGTCACGAAAATTTAAATCATACGGTATAATTTTGATATCATATTCGAAAAGTAGATAAAATTTGCAAGAAAAACGTTAAAACCGCACTTCGATATCTTCATCCGTTTCAGAGTTATTGCCAAAAGAATACATTTTAACACATTAATTTGAAAAAATGTTTGTTTTATAGTTTCGTAGCTTTGTGATAGGGTTAGTACCAATTAGATTTCATTTGTCATATTCGGGTGCCTCCCTTCACACTTTATCTAGGCTTTGGACTAGTCCTAATAATATAAAATACAAAATTTGGAGCCGGTTTAAAGGCCAACGGGCCATAACAAAACAACAACAACTATGGTATTAACACAATTCGCCCAATCATGTCGTCTCGTGTGGTTGGTCGCGTTTTATAAACAATGTCTTTTATTCGCCCCCCACAAGTAATAATCTAACACAGTTAAATCCGGGGATCTAGGGGGCCACGGAAACAAGCTACCCCTCCCAATCCAGCGATTCCGGTAACTAACACTTAAAAAATCACGAACCCTTACCGAAAAGTGTGCAGGGCGTCCGTCATATTGATAACACATGGACAATCTTAAGTCATAGGGAACATCTTCCAAAAGAATAGATAAGTCATTTTCTAAAAAGTTTGAATATGATTCACCATTTAGATGATCATCAAAAATAAACGGTCCGATAATTCTGTGCCCTAAAACACCGCACCACACGTTTACACTCCACCTGTTTTGGTGATCCACTTCGCGCATCCAATGTGGATTAGTTTGCTACCAATAGTGCAAATTAACTCTGCCACAACTAGTAAAAGGGGCTTCGTCAGTCCATAAAACCAAGGAGAGGAATTGAGGATTTTCGTTACACATCTCTCTTAACCAATGAGAATAGTCGAGCCGCCTGTCATAATCATCTTCTGATAGAGGCTGGTGCAAAACCACATGGTAAGGATGTAGTTTAAAGTCTTTTAATATTCGGAACACTGAAGAGTGACTTATTCCAAGGTCTAAGGAAATTTTCCTCGTGCTTAAATTGGATTCGCTTCCACGTATGCAAGAACGTTTATAATGTTATCTTCATCCCTTACCGGACGTCTTCTCAAAGGAACTGGAATGGGTAGTAGACCTCCCGTTTCCCTTAAACGTACTGCGTCGTCGAAATCCTCTTCTGCTATAGTGCCTTCATTCAGGATATCTGGCAACATATTCACGTGCTGCAATAGGAGCATTTTTGAAACACTGATAATATACGGCGAGCATATCAAAAACCTCGGCATTAGTGTAAGTCATTTTTGAAAGATGTAGCACAAATTTTGAAAATAAGTTGCAAGAAATTCAAAAAGAATAGAAGAAGAATTTTACTTAACGTCATTAAAGGAGTTGACAGCAATTTTAATTTATTAATATCCATGGAAACCTAACGATTTTGTTTCACGGTTATCTAGATTTAATTTTTAAAACAGGGTGAGCATCAGAATCATGCCTTATTAGAGGTTTTTACGAGGTGTTTTGCGCCTCTTAACCGAGAAACCTACACAACTATAAAATTAAACTAAAAATTCCTTGGAATACTTGACCACGGAACCAGGGAAACAACCATTTTTTCAAATTAAAGTGTTAAAAAGAATTTCTTTGGCAATAACTATGAAACGGATAAAGATATCGAAGTGCGGTTTTAACGTTTTTTCTTACAAATTTAATCTACTTTTCGATTATGATATCAAAATTATACCGTATGATTTAAATTTTCGTGACAAAATCAAAAATCTTATTCGAAACTATCGAGTTTCAATGGATACGATATTTGAATATACTTCATTTCTCTTTCCAACAAGCTTCAGTTTGCTAAAATCGGATAAGTCGTTTAGAAGATACAGCGATTTAAATTCAGGAGCTTCCCCTACTCTTATTAAAATCGGTACGCCAATGAGCCTGAGAGAGAACTTACGCCGAATTTTTCAGGCTTTCTAATGATGTTATTAAAGTTATAGCTTAATATGAAAATTTTCGGAGAAATCTTGAATTTTATGATTCACCTTATTAATTGCGGTTGAATGTGAAGCTTAAAATTAATTTCCAGGATTTCCTCTTGGCCATTTCAGTTATAATTTTTTTTTCTGAATTTCTATACCCAGCAGTTTCCGAGATATGGCCGGTGGCAACTCTTAATGAAGCACCCTGTATATATACCGGGTGTCAACGGTATTACTTTCCGACTATCGTTTCCTTATTTCTTAAACTTTCGGGATGAAACTCGGCAAAGTTATTGTACTATCAAAATGTAATTTTTGTACATATTTGTCAACTGTTAAAGACTTCCGGTTTCGCCAGAAGTGACCTCAACATTGGGTTTTGAAATGGAATACCCTGTATATTTTTAATTTTTCAGAATCTACAGATCATTCTGCATAGGACTGTATAATTTTTATAACATTTTTCGGTAATTTGGTATTTTTAGACCTAATTTTAATTTTTGATCTAGCGTGCCATGACCGACT
>MU185561.1:22372-52519 GCA_016904865.1 Pissodes strobi
CTTTATAATACCCTCTATAAGTATTATAATTTTTATATTATGTTATGTATATAGATTTATTTTAATTTGCACTGTATATTGATTAACGTTTCATTTGATGAGCAGATTATCACGTAAGTTGTATTTTTGTTTAATCATCTACATTTATTGCATTTCCAGGAGCCCATAAATATCTTCAGAACTCTGAAACCTTCGTCATTAACCATACATCATGGGCTATGTATTTCTACATCATAATTACAGGACCGTGACAGGGCAATACTAAGAGAAAATTATTTTTCCACGCAATCAGGTCTGTTACATAGCAGCCAAGGTTTCGTACTTCATTGCCAGCATTAAAATATTCATTTAATTTCAAAAAGCACAAAAAATACCAGTCTAGGCAACGCATGAAAAAATCTCATTCTGAATTCTTGCACTAGGTGAGGCAGTTTTAATTTTCCTTGGTTTGCTTTGTGCATAGACGTAGAAGAAACTGTAAGAAAAATTTCTTACAGATATTTCAATTACATTTTGTCTTTTAAATTAAATTTTATGGTAATAATTATTGCTTTTTAACCATATATACTTGTGTAGATAATGCATTTTTAAATTACACTTGCTGAAATCGAGAATGATTGGCCGTCATCATACGTATATACCATACCATATAAAAAATGTTTTTTCTATTAAGTATTATTTTTCTAATATCAATTCTAATGAGAAAAATAAGGACACCCAACTATAAAGGCTTATCGGAAATGGCTTTCAACTAATTTTGTTCAATTTTTGATATGTTACAGATTTTGATTTTCTAATAAAAAATCATCCTAGAAAAATCTTCAAGCAGGTGACCTCTGTAGGTGAAAAAATTGCGTTTGTTGAAGCCTTGTCGAGTTTGAACTCAAGGTAGCAATTCAACGAAAGTGAAAATAATATATTTGTTGCCATTATATTCCTGCTTTACGATATGTGGCTCCTATATTCCCTTCTAGGTCGCCAACGTTGCTCTTTCGGAAAATCGTCTGGATTTGCCTCTAAATATTAGTTTTAAAAAACTGATTCCCATAATAATCTTACATTAAAAAGGCGCCTCTTTTTCATTACTGGGTGCCTATCGAAAACTTCTCTTACTTGGAGATTTTGACACAAAACTAGCAGTTATTCGGACGACTGATGGAGCGGGTGGTCCAGCTCCCGAAAAAAAACCTTAGCCTTTGCGGACTTCTAAAAATACAGCTGTTTTGCCTTTGACATGGAAGGCCAAAAATCAAATAAAGTATAAAGGGCTAGAACCCACTATGAGCGCAAATAACAAGCCGATAGTGTCCGAGATGAGGGTTGTAGGGTAGCGATATCCCCGTTCAACGGATCTGAAATAAATTTCGTCTTCTACTATTTTAAATTACAAATTCTGAAACGGTCCTACTCCGATACTTCTAAAGTACGCATCAATTGAAACTATACACCTTAAGAAAACACCAAATTTTAAACGCTGCAACTCAGCCAAATACAGTTTAATTTGGACTTTTTGCACCATGCCTAAAAGGGCGATTCTTTAGCTATAAACTGCTTGTAAAATTAAGTTAAAATATTACACGCTGTCAATTATACAGGGTGTTAAAATAGTGAGTGCAAAAACCTTAATTTTTGACCAAGAATTTCTGCTCGTTGAGGAAAGTAATTTTGGATATTACTATACTTTCTGAAGTATTGGGCCTATATCTCGGGACGTCTTTGCAAATTTGATCTTACCTTATATACCGGCGGAAAAATCGTCAATTTTTAAAATGTGTGCATTTTTTATGTGTGCGTTTCTGCAATGAATATTATGAATATTCTTTGGTTTCTGTGTGTTTTAGCCTGGCATTGTACATACGACTCTAAATTTCTTATTAGGGTTAACAGTAATTAGTGTCACCAAAACACTATTAAAATGTTGCTCAGCGTTATTTATACAGGGCGACAAGAAAAAATGTGTTTTAAATCGGTTTTCGACAAGCTTGTTATAGGAGTTGGCGGAAAATGATGCAAATGGAAATTCTTGTTTAAAAGCATTAGCAAATTTATTAATATAACCTAAGTGCCTAAAAATGTTTTGCACGCGGAAAATTTAAAATAATTTTTTCACTCATTATTTTTTCACCACCCTATATAATTGACAAAATATCTTTTCACGTTTTTTCTGTGCTTTAATTTGACGAAGTTTTGACGATTCAAGGTTTGCCAACTTTAGGTGTATCGGTTTATCGAGTTTTTTTTTTAATAGAAATATCATAACCTCAAAATTGCCAAAACGGTTTTACGGGCCACTCTTGTAATTTAAACAAGAGTGTCCATTTACAAAATTTTCCTATAACAAGCTTGACGAAAACCGATTTAAAACATTTTTTTGTCGCCCTGTATAAACAACGCTGAGTAAGATTTTAATAATGTTTTGGTGACAGATTAGTACTGCATACTAATTTCTGTTAACATTAATAAGGCATTTACAGTCGTATGTGCATTGCCACGCTCGAACACACGAAAACGCCATAAAATTCACACATTTGGAAAAATTGACGATTTCTCCGCCGCTATATAAGGTAACATCAAATTTGCAAAGACGTCCCGAGATACAGGCCCAATACTTAAGAAAGTATAGTTATATCCAAAATTACCTTCCTCTCCGGGCAGAAATTCTTGGTCAAAAATGAGCGTTTTTGCACTCACTATTTCAACACCCTGTATAATTGACAGAGTGCAATATTTTCCCTTCATTCTACAAGCAGTTTATAGCTAAAGAATCGCCCTTTTAGGAATGGTGCAAAAAGTCCAAATTAAACTATATTTGGCTGAGTTGCAGCGTTTCAAAGTTGGTGTTTTTTTAAGGTGTATCGTTTCAATTGATGCGTACTTTAAATGAATTTTAACTATTAAATAATTTTTAAAAGGTTGGCACCCGTACTACAAACCTGCATATCCTCAAGCGGGCAAAAGTTAATTTTTCTGGAGTGCCTCTGATGTATTTTAAAAGTTTTTAGAATGCTAGAGCAGTTTTTTCCCGTTTTTTTGCGCTTTAGTGAACACATTTAGCCAGCGATTTATCCTACCAGCCAAAGGATCCCGGTGCGCATACTTCTGCTACAAATTAACACAGGAATTTGTGTTTCTGCGTAACCGATGACTTGCCCATTCGGTTTTTCAGCTTCGCACCGATGGAAAGCGTATTATCATGATTTAGGGTTTATCGTCGCTTGCATATATCTACTAACCGTCATCGTCATCTAAAAGCAAATTAACGCAAACTAACCCAATCTATGTAAAAAGTGGCCACTACTGTCTTTTATTACGTATTTCTTGATCCATTTGAGATATTTGCTGTATCATTTTAAGAGAATTTCCAAGATGAGAAAAATATATTAATTTCTGAACCTTTGCTCAAAAAATATCTTATGATAGGATAGCCCCGGCTATTATGATACAAAAATTAAAAAATTTCAAAAAAAATTTAATTTTTTTTTATTTAAGTAAAACGAAAGATCTTATGCGGTAGAAAGTTGCATTCCCTTCAGTTTTCTTATATAAAAACTTATGTAGAGTTAACAGGAAAACTGTAAAAAAAACTGTGTATCATAATAGCCCCACGTTTGGGGCTTTTATTGATACACAACGGGGCTAATCTGATACAGTGCTTTAACTGCATTCTCTTAAGTGTTATTACTTCAGCGGGGTTATTGTGATCCACTACAGTCCTTGATCATATTCCCCTATAAATTTGGTATTGATATGACTGTTGGTTTTAAAGATACAAGAGGTGAAATTCAGCACTTATAAAAAAGGCAAAAATGTATGAATTTTAAAGCATTAAAACATTGTATAAAAGGTAAGGTAAGCCAAAGGCAACAATATAAAAAAGCCTACATCCTTAGAGAACATTTTAATAAAGCATAAACATCAAATAGCACGAAAAACTAAAAACACAACGATAAATTGCTTATATTTTAATAAAGCATAAACATGATATAGCATAAAAAACTGAAAATAGCCTGAATAGCCCCACCACACGTATCACATTAGCCCTAAGTTATGTATCATAATAGCCCCTTAACTTACATAGCTAATAAAGCTATCTCAGCTAATGGTTAAGCTTACTAATATTAAGGTAAAACAAATTTCAAAACTTATATTTTCAGGTTCTGTAATAAAACTGATTTAATATAGCTGCATAAATCGGTGCCAAGAAAAGTTTACACAGGTCGCAGAATTTTTGGTAGTAGAAAAAAAGCGCTCTTTTTTCCAATTTTTTTTTTGCGAAATTTGTTCATTTTTTATCAAAAATAAATATGAGGCGATTGTTGTAATGCTTCTTGTAATATACTGCATTTTTTTCATGCAATACATTTTAAACTAAATATCTGATTGGTTGGTGTATCACAATAGCCCCATATACTTAAGTGTATCACAATAGCCCCGGTTGACCCTAATTATTGTAATTGTGTAATGATAAATGTTATTAGCGAGCCTGATTTTTTAATATTTAAATTGCAACGTATAATTCGGTTTTCAGTAACAAAATAAACATTTATGAGATACATATTACCAAAGAATATTATATGCTACACAAAAGAATATTATTTGATATTACGAATTATTTTATTTGTGATGATACGAATATTAATTTAGAAATTTATTTGTTGAATAAAATATAAAGCTCTATTTATATTAATTACAAATTTTCTAATCTTGCTATAAGTGTAGAGTGAAAATATGTTCTTAATATCTATTGTTATCATACATACTACTTACAAGTCTTTGCACTGCTTTGAGTTCTGATGACGATATGCATAGTGGGTCCGTGATACTGTATTATGTAGTAAGTAAGACGGCACTGTTATTATCATTATATTTATATTCGTCCCACATACAAAGAAAAAATCAGAATAAAAGCAGAACCAGCATATATGAAGATATAAAAAGAAATTGTATAAATTTCTTAATTTGGAGGTATCGAAGATGGATAATAAATAAATACATAAAACGGGGCTTAAATACTTCTTTATTTCGTTGTGTGGTCTCCGATACCTCCTACTAGACAAATTTCAGCGAATAAAAGTGTTGTCGGAAACTATTTTCAGATAAAATTGGATATCTTCCTCAAAGCTACTAAAAATGGTGTTTAAATGTAATTAAGCTCACTTTTGAGAACCCCGCGCCGCCGCTGATCAAGTGGCTTATTTTTTAATTCATTGGATAAAACAATAAAGCATAAGCACCATGAAAATTTTAAAGATTTAAAATACATATAAATCCGTGAAGATATTTCTAGAATCGCTGATTTACGCAATTGTAGCTAAACCCCATGCACAAATGATTCCGAGTCGGCCCGCACGAGTTTCGTTATTTGCCCTTTAGGCCAATAAAACTATTTATATTTTTACCCAAACCTCGGACAAATTCGCTACAAGCTAATTTTTGCGCCATTGTATTTCTTTGAGATTTTTATACGACTGACTGAAAATCCCAAAAAATCCGATAAAGGGAGCAACCCCAAAATCACCCCCATAGGTACATTTTTGAAGTTTTTTTGCAATTTCCTCAAAAACAGTAAGTTTCTCAGAAAATTTACAAGATACATTTTGTAGTCCACAAAATTACCAATCAAACGGTATACTCGTTTTTATTATTTGAAGAAGTTTTAAAGTTGATTCAGCCCTTCAAACTTAAGCAATTTTGTATTTTAGTGGAAAATCACCAATAAAATACTTTTTGGTGTTATATATCATTCATTTGTGTTGACAATTTACTTTTGAAAATTGTCTGTATATTTTTTATACAATTGGGAACAGGGAAATAACATCCTGAAACAAATTCCCCCAATAAGGCAAGGGCGCGGATGGGATGCAACGCGGCAGCGACAGCCGCCCACCACTTTTGAATTTGATGCTGTGAATTCGTTCGTGTTTAACAAGATAACAACAGTGCATTTGAGAAAATTTTTGTTAACGTTTCTGTATGATTATAAAGCGTATAGGTAAATTAAATAGTTGCTTTAAAATTGGTTTAGCAGGTTTAATTAAGATTTTATTTATTTTCTTACTGCAATGGCTGTTTGTTTAATATGTCAAGAAACGCCAAGCTCAGGGCAAAGAGTATATGTATCTCGAAAAGGAATTACAAAACTCATAAAATGTAGTAAGAGATACAAGGATGGATTATGGCAAAATATTGAAAATATTAACCAGCTACAGTTACACGTATCTTGTAGAAAAAACTACACTCGTGAATCATCTATACGAGCTGCTGAGTCTAAGCAAAATATAAATGAAATTTCTGAGGGCAAACAAACAAGAATTAAGTCTGGATATCAATTTGATTTTAAGAGGAATTGCTTATTTTGTGACGTTATGTGTGGAACTATGAAAAAGCCACAAAGAAATGTGCGAATGATTGTAACTTTCGGGATAAAACAAAACATTGAAGCTCGATGTAATGCAAGAAATTATGACTGGTCCCACAAAGTTTAAGCAAGAATAGTTACCACAGGTGATCTTGTGGCTGCAGAAGCAAGGTACCATGTAATATGCCACAGAGTTTTTTTTCGTGATTTTTCCCAACCAAAAGCTGGACGTCCCATCGATGAACTTACCTTTAAAAAATTACGTGACTGTAGAAAATTCTGAAGATTGTTTTCAGTTCTCTTTACAAGAGTTAGAAGATAAAATGAAAGACATTTCCGGAGAGTTATGGGCTAGAAAATGTTTAAAAAAATACTCACTGAATATTATGGAGACCGAATAGTTATTACTGAAATTACAGGTAAAGAGTCAGAACTATGTTTTAAAGGAAATAGCCACCAAATATTGTCAGAACAATGGTATAACAACAGAAATAGCGACCTTGTTGCGAAATGTCGTCGTAGGGTTGTCCAGGCTGCCGCAAATATTATACGGGAAGATATAAAAAGTATGGTATATGATGTTCAAAAATATCCTTCTACCGAAAGTATGACTACTGGTAGGGAGTTGCCAGAAACTTTATCTTTTTTTATAAACATTTTATTTGGTAACACAAAAGACACATTTGACCCTAAATCGGTAGCTGTCAAAATGTTGATTTCTTAGGTTAGGAAACGTTCATATGTATATCCCCAATTCTCTATGGTTTAGCAGTTGATTTACATCGTCGATTTAGTTCTAGATATCTCGTAGATCTGCTATCAAATGTTGGCCTTTGCGAAACGAACACAGAAGTGCTTAAATTTGAGATGTCTGAATCTAATACAATTTCTATTTCTGATACAGCTTTCGTCCAATGGGTTTTCGACAACGCAGATTTTAATACCAGAACTCTAGATGGACACGGAACTTTTCATGCTATGGGCGGTGTAGTATGCGTGTATCCTCATGAAGCTGTTGATATTAGCGATAACAGTTTTGGACCAAAAAAATATTCTGATGTTCTTAAAAAGGGGGGGTTTTGGCTGTATGAAAGTAAATCAAAACCTGCAGACTCTGGTTTTAAAAAGATCAAATTAAGAGATTTTGAGGGAGTTGCACAACCCCATAATTATCGTAATTTTCTATTTTACAATACCTTATAGCATATGGGGCATATTTTTGGGGCATCCTCTTTCCCATCATGAAGTTATGTCATTGCAACAATCAGAAACTGAATATATAAAATCGCGTGTTTTGCCTGTTCCATTATTTATAAATTTAGATCCTAACAATCTGAGTACAATATACACAGCTATCGTATTTGCAACAAACGATTGCAAGAAAATTGGTTAGACTACTTAAGCATAGTAACTTTTGATCAGTCATTATACTGGAAAGCATCAGAAATTGTCGCATCAGCTCCTGCTGATAGTGATCTTTCCAACGTATTTGTCAGACTTTAAGGTTTTCACTGTTTGATGTAATTTTTTGGGTGTATTGGGTACTTCATGAGTGGAAGTGGATTGGAAGAGGCGTGGTACACAATATATGCAAAAAAATAGTTCAGGTCATATGCTAAATGGGCACTTACATTTTCATACTAGTACATTGATGGCCGTATATTAGGCATTAAACACATTTAAATAATAAAGTATGTTATACCAGTGGATAGGGAATTTTATGCTCTACAAAAAATATATCTTGTAAATTTTCTCAGAAAATTATCGTTTTTGAGAAAATTGCAAAATACTTGAAAAATTTACCTATAGGGGTGATTTTGGGGTTGCGCCCCTCATCGGACTTTTTGGGATTTTTAGTCAGTTATATAAAACCCCAATAGAAACACAATGGCGCAAAAATTAGCTTGTAGCGAATTTGTTCAGGGCCGTCCACCTAGTTTTACTGGCCTACTTGTCTATAAAGTCTAGCCAAATGCTTCCAAGAGACCTTGTGATCTAGTGGTACGATTCTGGATTTCCGATATGCCAAGAGGCTTTTTTAATTTTTTTAAGGTTATGTTAGTTTTTTCTTGAAAATTTGAGTTAGTGTTGGTCAGGCATGTTTGGTTGCGCCCCGGAGCGAGCTAAGCGAGCGGAGGGCCCTCCGTGAAGTTAAGATTGGCTTCGAAATTCGTTCGGGCCGACTCGGGATCATTTGTTTCGCGTGGGGTTTCGCTGCTAGTCATCTACACGACACCCATGCAAAATTTGGAACCGCCCTGCAAGATGTGAAAAGATCACAGTCTGGAACGTCTGGCTTAAAATAAATAAACTATTTATACAACTTCATTATCTTTAAATTATTTCCAATCTAACTATATAGCATTCTCATTGAGTCTAAATCGTCTTAATTTTAATACTATTAAAATTAAAAGTAACTTTAGCCAGCATTAGAAATTCAAGTTACAATTTTAAAAATGATATTTATAAGAAATAGATTATGTCGCTAGACTTTTATGGCAACGAAAATATTTGCAACACAAAGTACTTATATTTGTATCTATACGTACTTATATTTGTACCTATACTTTGTTGCCTTATTCATTCACAAAAACGCAAAATTCTTTAAATTTTTCAATCATCCTCCAGCCATAAGCACTATACAAGTTCTTATTATACCAAATAATAAAACAAATAAACATTTAAAATTCCTTGATTACTTAGCTCTTAAACTTGTAACATGCCTAAAAACATATCAGAAATAACTGCACTCATTTCAATCACAGTAGGACTTTTATTACAAGCAATTATGAAAAATTCAATATAATGTTATTGATAGAAAATAACACAGATATATGACGTTCATACTAAAAATCTAAAGCTCTGGTAAATACATACCAAATTTAAAACTCCAAATCTATATGATGTTGTTGCTCTCAATACTGTTGATCTTTCTGGTAAGAAATATTAGTAATTTAGGTTGAGTTGCAAGTGTCGACCTTCCTAAGAGGAAATAATGTTCTTATATTTAACAACATAAAAAATAGTTCTTTTGCATATACAGATATTTACTCATCTAGATGCAGTTCAGTTATAATTTAATTTTGTGTTGAATTTTTTTTAGCTATGAGAATGATAAACAGCAGCTATATAAAGAAATTTTGTATTGATATGATACATATTCCAAGCAGAGACAGCATGGGAATTTTAACACCTGAAGCACTTCTGGAATGTATTATGCGTTGCGCATCAGAGCGTATTCAGATAATACTAGCTGACCGTTCCAATTTTCTTAACCAGCTGTGAGAGACCACTCGGCAAAATACACTGAACGCTACCTTTGAGACTCGATGGATCATGTACTCTTGTGTGCTGAGTGGGGAAAGTGAAGAAACAATGCCATAGCTTCTAATTTTGGAAGTCCATAAATTGATAAAAGCATTTCACAGCATGTCTTATAAATAATACGAAACATTTCCTAACAAAGTAGCGACACTTTAACTTGGCGCTTAATAAGTAACATAACATAAGACTTGGGTATATTTACATGCACATTTAACTAGAAACACACATGCAGAAAGCGAGTAAAAATTAAAATCAAACGCCGATTCCACTTAATATCCAAAATATTCTTAACATGTTACCTGTTACCAAAACACCAATCACCTTAAAGTTGGAACCTGTACCGACTTAAAATCGTTAGACAAACTGTTATTATAATTTTTAGAAAGTTTTGATAAACTATCAAGACAACAACAGCATAACCTAGTATAAAAGATCACGCAGAGCCCGATACTGATGACTTGGTTTCCTGTGCAAGTATACCGTTATGAGAAAGCCCCTCTAAATATATCTAAGTAAAGAGAAAAATAAAAAGGGCTTAAATACTTAGAACCAAGCATACAAATTAACATTTAATCGGTATTATGTTCTTTCTTAAAGCTGATTAAATAAATGTCATTAAAGACATATTGCTTAACAACAAAACAAATTACAATTTACAAAGAATGCTTCGAAACACTTATCACGGTCTAAAACTGAACTTAATGGAACATGGTGAAAAAAGAAACAATTTTTGTTATGTTCGGCACACACACACTAAAGGAAAATCCAATAACACTCAATGAACAGTGCGTGTGCGGAGAACACGGTGGACGTTAGAAGGGCTGCAGGTTGTAATTTTCGGGAGAGACGTCACTCGGAAGTCCATTCCAGAGCGAAGCAGTCCTCCAGATAAAGGAATCCCGCAGCAGCGACGTACTAGGTGTTCGCAACTGAATGGTATGTTGATGAGCAGCATGCGTCTGACGGGTTTTTCTGTTTCTCACAGCTCTGGGCGGAATCATAAGTGCCAGTTCGTTCAATCACCTTCCGTAGTAGTATCAATAGTAAAGAGATAGGTCCGCCCCTTTTCTTCGATGTTCAAACCTATAAAGGTCGTTAGGCAACTCTGGATCATCCACAAGGCGGACTGCAGGAGTGCAGGCTCTCCTCTGTATGGAACCTAATATCTTGAGCAAGTGTTTGGGTGTCGAGCTACATACCTACATGGGAACAAGATTCCAGAGATGATCTTATCTGGGCTTTATAGGGCAGTAAAAGCTGATGAGGTGTATATAACTTTGCCTATAGAGTGCTCCTAGCTATTGTGCTGCTGTCTTGGCGTTTTTGGTGACGTAATTACGCCAAAACATGTGGTTTTCTAACTTGATGCCGACCAAATTATGGATTAGGCCGTAGTCAGTGTTTGTCCTGTCATTGATAAGTCAGGTCCTGCGGTGATTGCTTTTTTGAGTAAACAGCAGCTTGACTTTTTCCTGCTTTTAACTGGACATTGTTTCCTCACCCCATTCCACGGTGACGTTCATAACCTCATTGCTGGCGGCAATCTGATTTTCTCGCTCGCGTTGGGAACGAGCAGTGGTCGTTGGAGTCTACGACATGAATGAAAATATAAGAGTGCTGTCGTCTGCAAAGCTGTTAATAGAATTGTTTGTACTGTATAGAAGATCGTTGATATAGAGCAAAATGAATGAGCAACAGTGTGGGAGATAATATACACCCTTGAGGAACTCCGGCATTGATTTTAAATTCATCCGAGAGATGTCCATCAATACCAACTCGGATGCTTCGATCCCATAAGAAATTGGAGAGCAGGAGTGCTGGTGGTAGTCCGTATGCTGTCTATTTGCTTAAAATTCGCCGTAGCTCTCGATGGCATTGGTAAACAGATAGGTCACGTAAGTCAGGAGATCTCCCGTGATGTGTGCTTGCGGAAGCCATGCTGGCGATCGCTTATGATGTCTGATGATTCGATATATTTTAAGAGCCGTTCGTTGGTCAGTTTCTCCATGACTTGGGATTGGTTGCACCTGAGCGCAATTCCAGCTACAACGAAAGCATGCAGTTCGATATGATAGGGAGAAAAGGCCTGCGTAGTTGCGCCATTGAATGGCTTCAAATGTACTTATTTATTAGGTTCATACTAGAATTTTCTTATTTCTCTAATTTATACATATGAACTAAGAAATGTTTATAACACTTTATTCTCATTTCTTACATAAAGTGAGAGATAGGAAATTGTTTGGAAAATAATTTTGAACATACACACCTTCTTCGAAAACTATTAGAACCGATTATATTTATATTGAAAAATCAAAAGGGTACAAAATTAACCACCCTGCATACTTTTTTTATTTTTCCTGGGACCAACAAAACACCAAATAATAAAAAAGTGAGCATCAATAGTTGTTATTTTGTTTTATTTGGAGATTGGTTTTGGTACCTGGTATTTTTTCAGCGTACGATCCCGAGGCTTTTCAGTATATGCATGTGTGTGACTTTATGGGGACATTTTCAGAAGTTTTTAAATTATATGACTATAAATTTTTATTATTTTGTCACTCTTTCGCTCATTCTTAAACTTACAATCAGTGACCTAGAGCATATCACATAACAAGTGTTAAGAGTACTAGTTTTCAAACGAGGAAGTTATTTAAACAAAATAATAAGCGATAACCAATACGGCTTTCGCAAAGAGACCGTCAGGAGATATATTGGCCTATGTCAATCAATATGAAATAAAACAATTGATAAATACGTGAAATCTCAAGCGATTGCGTTGGAGATCTCGAAGGTATTCGACAGCTGGCTTTCTAGTTTACTTAAGAACCCATCACTGTACGTTGCAGTTGATGGACACATATTCACCATTAATGCCGGCGTCACCAATTCTGTTCTTCATCTACATTAATGACCTGCTGGCAACCAATATTCCTGTTTACAGTTTTGCAGATGGCAGTACCTTTATCTCACAGTAGACAGGAGCATATTACAACAATTAATCAAAATCTGGAGAAAGTTCGAACTTGGAGCGAGAGGAATTTGGTCCAGTTCAATGCAGTAAAAACCCAAGCAGCCACGTTTACCAAGAAAACCAATACAGCGGGCCCTGACATCATTATGGCAGGAACGACCATTCCTTCATCCTCGTCAATCAAACTACTAGGTGTCTCGGCCAATAGCTAACATCGCCAAATCAGCCTCGCAGAAGCTTGGTGCGCTATTTGGCAACAAAAACTGTATACATCGCAGCCGCTACTCTTGCTCTACAAAGCGCAGAAAAGGTCATGCTTAGAATATTGCTCACACATCTGGGATGCCGCACCTAAGCACACCATAAAGCTGCTGGATTCCATTCGAAATAGAACTGTGCCTCTCGTCGGCGACCCGGTGTTGACACGGGATCTGGATAGTCTAGAACACCGCAGACATGTGGCCGAGATCTCCTTGTTTTACAGATACTTTCACGGCAGATGTTCCTAGAATTTGGCCCACCTTATCCCTCCCCCAGCAACGCTTGTCACATTCACGACAGACGACGAGAGCCAACACACACCGCCATAGGATCCCCCTTTAGCATGTGTGTCACTGCTATAAAAAAACACGAGGCTTCAGCTGAGTGTGGAAATCCTCCGAGGTTGAAAACGTACGTTCACACGAGTAATATCCACTATTTTTCCTACAATACTACCTATGAAAATGACACAAAAAGTCCACTTTAGATTCTTAAACAAAACGCTTAATATCGCATGCGTATTGAAGACAACTTTTCAATACGTGTGTTGAAAAGTACTCTTTACGTCATTAACCTCTATCAAGTCAAAATGTCAAATCAAAGATGCTAACATATGCCATCTATTTAATTAGTACTTTTGAAATTACTTTTCAACAAGTGTCTTGAAATTTTTTTAAATACGCGTGTGTTCTAACCCCCTTAATAGTTCTTTTTTTATCATTTTCATAAGCGGTCGTAGGAAAAATATTTTTCATAATACCTCTCTGAAAACTATCATTTTCGACGTCTCTGTAGAGCAAAGAAAGTAAGTCTTTCCGGTGTGCCCGCACGGGAAAAGCTTCCCCGCTCCCTAATTTTAAGTGCTAAATTTGCAGTTATTTAGTCACAAAATAGGCATAAAGTATAATAAATTGGGTTAAAATTATATAGCGATGCAGTCTACAAAATTAATCTGGTACATTTTAGCGTCAATAGTATAATTTTAAGTAAAATTATTTTTTATTACGCATGCATCATAATCAACGATTATCGCATGCTGCAGCGTGCTTAAAATGATGTTTATGATGCGCCTACTTTTTTAAAGGTTGCTCTAGAAACATTTGATCATGTCAAATGTGACAGATTAATATATTCGTCAATATATCCCTTAACTTTAATATTTAAAACGTTTTTGAGATTATGATGCATTCGTAATAAAAAATAGCGTATGATATACGTGTATAAGATGCCTTTAAAGCCCTTGCGACTTACAAAACACTCCGCTGCGCGTCGTGTTTTGAAATATGTCGCGCGTGCTTTAAAGGCCCTCTTATACACTTATATCATAATATACTATTATTTATTCTGACCTTACTTGTCACAAATACATAAAAACTATTCAATTACAACAAAGCATACAAACACATTTCCATTGCAACGCTTGATAAATATTAGATACCTGTGTCTTGCTTGTCTTGCAAGTTTGACGTTTGCTTACATTTTAATACAAAATTTATTATGACATGATTTTAGATACGTAAAATTATAATAATTTTTTGTGTATGTTTTGATTTCAGAGAGGCATTATGAAAAATATCGTTCATTACATGTCCAGAAACAGCTGTTCCGGTGCTTGCACGACTTCCGGCGTTCGGCTACGCCTCATACCAGAAACTGTCGTGCGCGCACCGGAAAAGCCGTTTCCGGACTGGTAATGAAATATACTATTTAACTCGTTCTCAGAATTTCAAATCACTCTTCTCATATAAAGATATACTACATTATATTTCATTCACGCGTCTTTTTCTATTTCTATTGAGACTTACAAACAATCAGCTAGTGATAACCTAGCAACCATCAACAATAGTATTAACGATCGCGCTTTCAAATGCTATTAAGTGAATTATGTTCATTTCTCCATTCCTTATCTTATGCCAGTTTATTTATTGAGTTTCAGTCAAAATGAGATAACATTTTTTATACATGGCGTGAGTAAAACATGAATAAATACTCATTTAACTCACTAACTATTAGCAAGTGCCCAAATCGCCCACGGTTCGTTTGAATGCGCAATCGCTAACTCTTAATATATTTATTAAATTCCAACTTTTCGACTTCGGTATACCCCATGAAAAAGCAACTAACTATAAGAGTAATGCGGAAAAAGGCCAAAAAAGCATATATGGATATACTAAACAAGAACAACCATGACCACGTCGACTTTTACAATGACTATATTATTGTCATAAGATTCAAAACGCAGAGTGATAAAATCATAAAAATTAAAATATGAGCTAATACATTTTAGAAATTTCTCAAGATAACCCCTTAAACTATCTAAGGCTTGACTATAATAGAAAATAATAACTCATTATGTGAAATCAGGAAATATAATAAAAGTTCGCTAATTTAAACAAAATATGGTGAATCACCCTATTTATGTAAAGATTCAATTCAACACGTCGTCTTTAAAATTTTCGAACAAAACTTCTTTCATTTCCAAATTTGTTCTATCCTGCAAATTCAATAATTAAAAAATTACGACGCACCTGTTCTATATCTATCATAAAATCTACTCATTTAGCAAATTATTACATTTTGAATATTTAATTTTAGAATTGCGGATATTAAAAAAGTCCTACAAAATATGAAACACCTACAAAAGTAAGGTATGCCAATATCATTGCCAACCCCCCTTATCTACCAGCAATGCATGACAATCACACGTGGGCATGGCAAAGAAGTAAAAAATGTCACCACTGTTACCGTGTTTCCATTATACAGGGTGTGGTTCCGATATAAATAGACTATTTTCCACCCAGAGAACACTTGTTGTCGACCTATTTAGCAACATGTTCGTAAAACTGGTAAGTATAGTGATTGAAAAATTATTTGTGTATTTTTTACTCTTTTCGATGTGGTGAACTAGGAGGAAGGATCAGTGAATTTTTGGATAGTGCCTTTTCATGGACTTTTATTTAGTGAGAACAAATGGGAAAAATTACAAGTGTAGTGAACAGAGAAGAGTTTTGGATATACAGTGTATCAAAAAAACCTACTGTTGTAGTTCTATTTTTTCAAAAGTCGCATTGAGTACACTACAAACTAAAGATGTATTTAAGACTATAGTAATATCACAGTTTATCTATAGACTCTGGTAATATCATAGAAGAATATACGTGATATATTTTTCTATTGTAATACTAAGTGAATCCAACAAATGTTCTATTCTTTTAGACAAATTGAATTTAATTTGTGCTGTTCAAAATTGCGTACCTTCTGGGGATTTCATAAGCCTATATAGATTGAAATTAATTTGCCATACGAACTGGTACCTTCGGAATTGTTAATCATTTTTATTAACTCGCTACAGTTCTACTATTTACACAAAAATAATATTTTGCTTGCTTTGTCTCCGAAAATAATTTCAAATCGTATATTTAAAGTGGATGCCTACGTGAATGAAATATTATCAAAAATTGATTTATTAATGTTTCTATCAAATAGCTTAATAGCTATATTGATAATAATCTATCAATATAGATTGGTTAATGAAACTATATCATAACAAAGCTAGTACAAAAAATAAGAAAATCATAAATGTTACACCAGATTTGAACAAAATTATAATTTTCTTGGAATATAGCCAAATAATTAGAGCATTTTTCTTTATAATTTGTAACAAACGTTGATTGCTCTATGTAGTAATAATTTGATTAAATATTATTGAACTTACTGGACTGAAATTAATTTCCTATATCAAGTGGTACTTTCGGAATTGTTAATGACTTTTATTCATCGCACATCCAATCAAAGAAACGTTGTTTGATGGCCAAGTAACTCTCCGCAGTTCCATTATATATTTAAAGTGGATGCGTACGCGAATGGAATAAAATATTAACAAATACTAATAATTTTAGGAACATTGAATAATTATTCTAAAAGTGCCATATATTATAAATATATAAAAAGTAAGAAACTTATTGAAATGTTAGAAAAATTCGTAGAAGATTATACTTTCGGAATTGTTAATGACTTTTATTCATCGCACTTCCAATCAAAGAAACGTTGTTTGATGGCCAAGTAACTCTCCACAGTTCTACTATATATTTAAAGTGGATACGTACGCAAATGAAATAAAATATTATCAAATACTGGTTTATTAATATTTTAGGAACATTGAATAATTATTCTAAGGGTGCCATATATTATAAATATTTAAAAAGTATGAAGCTTATTGAAATGTTAGAAAAATTCATAAAAGATTAATTTGAATTTTTTTTAAAGTACAACTATTTTTAATTTCACACTTTTAACAAAAGTTATATTTAAGATTCTGAATATTTTACAGGTGACCTTGGCCCTGTGCTTAACTTCTGCTCTAGCTGTCTACAACGGCCCATTGGCCGGCGGTCTTCCTGCATCCCTCTATCCCGCAGGCGTATCCCCCCAAGCATGCCCCAACTTCCCTAACTGTGCCAACCCTGCCGTAGCCGCTAACCCCAATGCACCAGCAACAAATACCTGGGGAGCCCCACAACAATCATGGAACTCACCCCAACCTGCCTGGACCCAAGGCCCACAAAACAACTGGAATAGCTACAACCCTCAGCCCGTTCCCCAATGGAATCCTGGTAATCAAAACGCTTTAGATAGGGGTGAATACACTGGGGATGGTGATTATCATGGTGAGGGTCTTGCCGAAGCTTTGGCCCCTGGTTATGAAAATTCCGGTGGATATAGAAATTGGGATAATGGAAACGGTAAGTAGTATGACGTGTTAGTTTTTAGTGCCTAAATGAAATTTAAAACCAATAAACTGGTTAGCCTCAAGTCTCTTCTTAAGTGGTCCATAGTTAAGCTAAAGAAGATATAACAAAACATTTCACTTAGACTGTTTTTGGGTTTTGATCTTGGGTTGTCTTGAAAATCGTCAAATCGCAAAAACATTGCATTCTTACGTTTCTCTGATTTTATAAGTATAAACAATTTTCATAAGCACATTATGCTGCCCAAGAACCGAGACCATAAGAATATGTGAGCACACTAAAGAGATATTGATAAAATGGTTTTAAATAGATATTTGCACATAATATGGCCGTCCTGTAGAAAATGCGTGTATTGGCTACCGCAGCCAATTACACATTGAATCCTTCTTCGTTCAACTATTACCATTTGTAGCACAACGTAGAGAAACTTAATATTCTATTTACTTACAGTTTTAGAGAGCAGATGTTTAAAATTGCTATGTTTTTACAATTAAAAGATTTTCTTCTTAAAATATTGCAGCAATGTGAAAAATGTTGTCTGAATGACTCATAGAACTCTGCGTCTAGCGTTATTTTCTATAATATACATTTCTTGTATGCAGCCTAGCTGTTTATAATATGTTATAATGTCAATACTTTCTCAAAAAATGCATTATAAAAGACTTTGAGGATATTACAATAGCTAAAACAATGGTCTGCACGGGCCTTTGGAACGAACTCATGGAAAGAACTTACAGTCAGGATAATAACTTATATATTTAACTGAATTGAACAAGTTAAATGTCCAAGCAGACATTTTAAATTATCTCTTCTCTGTTATGTTATGAATGGTTAATAAATTGATGAAAGAAAGAGTACGAGAGAGCATTTTTCCATTTACTATGCAATTAGTCCTACTACGTACGCTACTCGCATCGTAAATGTAGATAAAATTTCGAGAAGCATATTGTGTAAAGTAGCGCTAATTGTTCTATATACGTAGCATACGATTATAAAAAGAGGACAGCCAAGCGTCTCTATCAAATTTTCGAACGCACTGTGTATAGACATACGCGAAATATCCGAGTAGAGAAAAATTTGTTTTTTATACGACCAGGCCTAAAACACAATTTTACGCCCCTAGTTGCGGACGTAAAATGGCACTTTATAGACATAAATACATCAAATCTAATTATTCATCGTTATGCTATAATTTCAATGGTTACAACTGGAAACATTTATAATAAGCCAAGTTCTCTCTATTGATCCCCTCCGATTAATGGCATCAAACTGATTGGTAGCGGTAACATTTGAGTTACCAGCAATATCTGTGGTGCTGGAACTTATAATTTTTCTGGCTATCTGAATTTTATTTTGAACTGTATCCTCAATGTAGCCTTCAGCTACAGTTGACGAGCGCCAACCTCCATGGCGCTTTACAGCCAAAAAGTCCCCTCCATCGTCGGCTAATAAAGTTGTGGAGGAATGCCGTAAATAATGTCCCTGTATATAGCGCTGTGGGTTGGTCAACTTTAAATACTTTGCTGCTATACTAGGCAGCGCCCCAATAGCGTTTTTTTTCAACGGATTTAGCTGAACATATACCTTTCTTGCATGACAAGAAAAAGGATTTATTTTTGGCAGTTTTTGGTCGCAAAGCAATATATTTCTTTGTCATTGTCAGGAAAGTGAGATTTTCTTTGTCATCATCTCGTATAGAAAATGTTGTTAGAGTCATCGTCTCTACCGAGAATAATTTTACCAAAACACATTAATGCAAGTTGGTAATATCACTAACCTTTAAGTTGTTTAATTCATTCCTCCTGAAGGTTCCTACAGTTATGCAATTAATAAGTTACATCTGGAGCACAGTCGCAAACATTTTCTGAATTTCCTCCCTCGTAAAGACGCTAAACTTCTTAGGGAAATATCCTTCTGAAGATCGTTTTAAAAACGCGATTATTTTCGCGAATTTGCTTAGGTCTATGTTGTCATGGAGTAGATTGACTATAGCATTGATGGCTTCATATCTTGATTTTTCTTGTCATGGAAGTAAAACAGCAAAGCACTTTCACTTACGCACTTCATCTGCCTTCACAAGTCTTCATATATTTTCATATATTTTTCGAGATTTTTCTGGCAACAACCTATGGCATATTTCAGTCGCTGTTTCTTCTATTTCCGTAATATTTTCGCTCATTTTCTTGGAAATATTTGCTCTAAATATCGGACTAACATTACATTTTTGACAACTTTGTAGCTATTACTTTGGCAACGTAAAAATCATTTGGCTCACGATACACCTAAACACGGTATGTCAGCCGTTCGAAAAATTAAAAACGTGACATCAAGTTTAGTGTGTTGTTGTTAGTGTGTCCCTGTATTTTACATATAAATTCCACACGTGACGTAGTATACGAACTGTCATTTTTCGGAAGCTGCCATACCGTGTTTAGGTGTATCCACGATACTCGTGGGTGTATCGTGATTTGGCTACTATTCATTTTGTTCAAATATTTTGACTTAAGTTTGACACTGACACCAGCAAAAAAAATCGATACGAAGGGTAAAAAAAAGAAGATATTTACAATTTGGCAAAAGTTCTTACAAAATGTTAAAATGCATGATGGTTTCATCATTATGGTCGTACAATTAGCAATCTCTATACGATTAATGTTACTTCACACATGCTACTGAAATCAGATAGCGGCAATCATCTTGTAAATGGAAAATAAAAGCTCTCATAATATCCTTAATAGTATAGTTATCGGGAAATACTTATCGGATGCTAATAGCAATAATATTCAAAGAAATTGGTTGATTAGAGAGAGCGCCGTAACTAGGCTCCCGTACCTTCCAGGGTCTCGAACAATAACTATAATATTGGAGGACACGATATTAATTTTTTTATTTTATTTATTGATTCAATAAATCCCTTGAAATCTTTATCTAGTATATTTTTCACTTTAAAAATGAAACTCGATTACATTAGGCAAAAGAGTTATTCCAACCTCAAATAGATCTCTTGCGAAACAACTCATGGCTACGTAACATAACGAGATCACGAGTGGGAGGTCTCAGTAGATAGTGTTTAAATGAATTCCATAAATATTAGCCTGAAATACGCATTTTTTTTCATTTCTAACTAAATTGAATCCAATTACTTTCTAAAGCTGATTGAATTTTGGTTATGTTTTTAACTATTCATTGGTAATTCGATCTTGGTGTATATCAGTGTTGAATTTTGCACTCTAACCAATAAAGTTACGTACCTTTCATCATTTATATTTATTTGCTCTTACAACACTTACTTTCGTAACATTACATATATATTATTCAACGATCTTACCAAATCATTGATATTAACAACTCACCCTTAGAATTGGAATATTTTTAAGTATATCGAATCATCGCTGACAGAGAAGATCAGCACTCTTTCAACGAAATTAATGTAAGATAAATTTATTAATTAAGACCCTATATAAGCTTAAGTTTATTCCGTGTGCATACGATCAATATGTAAATCAATCTGTACTCATTTTAAACAGACCTAAAGTATTTTGAAAATTTTACTGTGATGGACATTTTAAAAACATTAAGCTTTCCTAGGTCACTTATCTCAGTATAGGATTTTATTTATAGAAAACATTTATAGAAACATATCTAAGGAGATTTATTACTTCATCCACCTTAAAGGGCCCGGCATTACATTTCATGAATAGCTTACTAATTATCATATAATATATAGTATGTACCAAGTTTTCAGTGACAAATGGAAAACTTTTTTATGGATTTTAGGAAAGTTTAGATAAAATATACGGGAAGGAAAAAAAACTAAAAAGTGATGTACTGAAAGGAATATTAAAAAAAACATTTCTGTTGCAGGTTTAAAGCTAAACAATATCTGTAAAAGTATTTCATATAATACACTTTTTGACCAAACTGCGTTTATTTCTTGAAAATAAGAAAAAAATGCATACATTTAATTTTTAATCAGCACATTAACTTTAAGTAATGTTAAAAACTTTACAAAACGTTAATTCTTCTGATTGAAGAATATGTATAACAAATATTTTGTATTTCGCAAAATGATATTTTTTCATTTTTTCCAGATCCTGTATAATTTTCATCCAAATTTTGTTGACGCCAAGTTAATTCTTTATGCTCCAACTTTTCTCACAAATAAAATATTCTGAAAAATAATATTAAAAGTTTCCCATTGTATATATCTATATTGAATAAAAAAAAACAATTCCATTCCAGCTAACCAATACAACGCAGCCCCCGCATGGAATGCTCAACCACATGCACAACCAGCCCAAATCCCCGCTGGAGTTGACCCCGGCTCTTGTCCTAACTACCCATTCTGCGGTCATTAAGAATAACATGGCTAAGCTAGCTGTCTTTCTGCGGCAGTTTCGGTAGCTGTCAAAGTGCGAGCACCAGCTGACAACATGTTGTGTAAATAAATTGAGTAAATACTTTAAGGATATCGGCACGAGTCTGCTTCTTGTCAAAAATTCATATCTTACGTTGTAGCTTGATTTTTTCTTAAAACAGAAATTATAGAAATCATTCTTTGAATAATATAGTTTAGTTTCCAATAAGATCTCCAACTTGTGTTGAACTTCAGCCTAAAGAAAGTATCTCTGACATCATATTTGATAGGATCAATCCTTTTGAACTACTACCTACTAATCCAAATGTTGCTGAATTTAACACTTGTTTTGAGCAAAGAAAACCAAGCTATGACGTTTATAAACAAATTAGGAATTTTTTTAATCGCTGTATTTTATTGTGTGTCTTGTTTAAGATGATATATATTTGTATATTATTTATAATAAATTTCAGTGTTTACTTTTTGTAATAAATGTGATTATAGCAAATTGTGAATAAAGTCCTTTGTTTTATAATTAACTGCTTTCCATTTTTTTACGTGGAAACTATTAAAGTTTTAACCTCCAAATTTCCTTACCTATTTAATGTTGTTATCACTCACCGATCTATTTATATAGTCGTCACTGTATCTTCAGAGAAAAAACGTACCTTTTAAAAATAAATACTGTCGAAATTATGAGTGTAGTATTAGGTTGATCCATCATAGTTTGACCGATATGGAGATCTTAGCTACAGTAAATATGAACGACAATGATTTCTTATTAAAGAAAGAGTGAGAAAAATAAAAAGGAATCTATTATTTAATCTAATTTAAAAGCAGCTGAAAATAACCCAAGAAGAAGAAAAATCATATAGAAAGCTGAAAAGAAATGCCAGATTTTTCATTAAACATAATAATATTGGATATCCAATCTATAATATCTTTTCTAAATTTGAGTTAGTTTGAGTTAGTTTTTGTTTGGTTGCGCCCCGGAGCGAGCGGAGGGCCATACGTTTACTCACTTAAAGTACTCCTTTAAATTCTCGCCCTCCCTATGTTGTGTAACGAACGTTGGCGTTGTATTGAAATGCGCTCACGGCTCAAGCGATCCCCACCACTAAGTCGACTACGCAGCGTTGCATGTTTTCCTTACATAGCGACTCGCATAAAACGAACTCGTCCTACCGTGCGTAAAGAAGTTTCAATTCAAAAAATCATGGATCATGGTAAATAATACAAGAAATAACATTATACTTGGCTTGCTTGCATTATGCCGTTAAGTCTGTGTTCATTACGCAATGCAGACTAAACGTAAAAAAATTGTTAAAAACATATAATGTATACCAATGCCTATAATCCAGTTATAGAATACCGATTATTATACATTAATACATAAATTCCTCTTTAGTTACAACGCAAATAATTCTGCTAAATTGATTTTAAAAAAGATAAACCGCATTTATTAATGGCAAATTGCAAAATTAAAAAATAGATATAGGCAGGGCAAGCTAGGCAAGAAGGAAATATCACCTATTTTCAAGGCCAATGTTAGGAAAACATTATTAAAATACGAAAGTAAAGTAGGTTCTTAATTGGTTCTTGCAATAACTTGTTGAACAGATATAGGTTTTACGCAACGCGGATATAATAAAACACGCAAAGACAATGAGGTGCTGAATCGATTTATTTACATATTTTACTTGCATAGGGTTACGTATTAAAACAATAATTGGTTTATTTACATATTCTTACACGGCCAAGGTCGGCCCTCGGAAAATGGAAATAAAAACATTACAATGACGTTTTAGCTTTTAGCACAGCATAAAAACAATAGATGAGTATTATACTGTTTGCCAAATGAAAGAACCTGGACGGAAAGAATGCGGGCAAAAAATATCCTCGCATATTTAGATGCTGCCACATTTTTTTCCCAATAATCCTAATTTATTTTCTGTCTAGTTTCCTATAGTGAATTTACATATTTAAATGTCCTACTTGAATACTTAATTTTGTTATTTTCCTTAATACTACTGTCTTCTATTATTTACTATTTTATTTACACAGGGAAATACGGAATACGCAATAAGTATACTATAATATTTATTATGTTTATATTTTATTCGCCTTCAAGCTATTTAAAATACGCGACAATAGGCAACAGTGCGACGTTTACTTGATTTTTAGCGGGGAGGCAGTTTCGTGATTGGTCGCAGGATATATTAAATACACTTTGACCCTAGACCAACACCTAATTTTTTTTACATATTTTAAAATTTCGGCAGCGACTTGCTTTAGCCATTGGCGTGGAAATTGCCGATGCCGAACTGTGTGGTTATTTATATTATTTGGTTTGTAGGATCTGGTGATATATAGGTTTTGTCGATTTTGCAAATTCTCTTTTTTCACTAGAAAGGGGGTGTCCTATATAATAGTTTAAGCCAAAAAAGTCGGAAGATCCGCTACATTTGAACCGAAAAAATGCCCTCAAAGTTCGAGTTTTGACACAAATTTTCAGCACCACTTCACAAAAGCACTAGAAATTTAGACAAAACACATCGGAAAATCAATTGTCGGGTGAAAATATTAACTAGGATACATTTGCGTCGAACGAGAGACCTCCGGTCCTAATTTAAAGCGACTCATAGCCATAGCCCCATTAAACAAAATTAAATTTTACTTGTAAATATTCATCCTCCTTTTTACTGTCAACTGTCACAATAGCCAAAACAAAGATTTTTAAGAATGCACACTGTTGCCAGACGTTTACTGTAGTTTCGTTAGCAAAATTCATTAGAAAAATGGTGCGCTAAAAGCGCAGCTTATTCACTACCAGCTAGTCATCTTGCGGCGGCATCCTTTGATTTGGGAAAGTCAATAACCAAGTTTTGCGAATTTTAGAAGAGGGTCATGACTTAATATTGTTTTAAACGACTGGGCATCTGAATAATACTTTTGACAGTTCGTTTAATTTAAAATTTCCTTTTTCTACTAGCGTGCGTAAAGTACTCACTTTACGCACTCTCTAAAATTCGTAAAATAGGCTTTTTTAATGTGCAGTGCGTAAAATAAGTTATTTTACGCACTAGTGCGTAAAGTAAAACTGACATATTTTTTGACATTTAGGGCACAGCGTAAAATAATATATTTTACGCACTAGTGTGTAAAATAATTTATTTTACGCACTAGTACGTAAAGTAATTTAATAATATTTTTGTTTTTTCATATATTTTTCGGTAGTAGAAAAAATTTTGTATGCTACTCATGCGTAAAGTACCCTTTTTTTATTCAATTTCAATTAATTTTTTTTATCAATATTCCCATTCATAAAAAAAGGTTCACTTTACACACTTGTTGCATAAATAACTATTTTATCGTCTAAAATCCGTTTAAAAACGATTTTAAAACGCACAATTGAATAAAAATCCGAAACTTCCGAACCTCTCAGGGCGATAGCCGAGGCTTCGGACGAATTTGTCATGTATTTTGAAGCGAAAATTCATTTTAAATTCAACTGTGCTCAGGGCGCAGTGCCCGACACTACAACTTTCCGATTTCGATAGAGTTGACTAGCTGGTAGTGAATAAGTTGTGCTATAACTGTCTCTACTCTTTTTTTTTATTTAGGTGAATGATTTTTTTATTGCAGTAGCACATCCTATATTGCTCGACGAGCGGTGTGTGTGCGAAGATGTTGATTGACACGGTTCATGAATAGTTAGTTTGGGGAACAGATGTCCTGGGAGCATATTCGCATGTAACAGGCAAGATGTCCATTCGGAAAGGCCGATCGTTTCTTCATATGTGACGTGCACGATAGCATTAGGCAGATGTCGTGACTGTTACATAGAATCAACAAATAAGTCTTCACTTATTGTAACACTTCATGCATGGCACTCCGCTCGCTTCGCCCGCTACGGGGGCTCAACAAACAGAAACTAACCAAGTGCTAACCAAAACTAACCCAAAATAAAAAAAAGTAAAATAAAAATGTTGGGTTAGTTTTGGTTAGCACCTGGTTAGTGTCTATTTGTTTAGCCCCCGTATAGGGAGCGAAGCGAGCGGAGGGCCATGCATGAAGTGTTTAAATAATTGAAGACTTATTTGTTGATTCTATGTAACAGTCACGACATCCGACTAAATGCTATCGTGCACGTCACATATGAAGAAACGTTCGGCATAGTCGAATGGATATGTTGCTTGTTACATCCGAATATGCGTCCTGGGAGTGAGTTCCACAGTGATGCAGTGCGCCAGACAAAGGAGTTCTTGTAAAGCGATGTTCTAGGTGTTTTCAGTTGTACGACGAACCGGTGCGCTCTTGCCGTCTATCGTGACTGTCTGACAGGCGTTGTCAGGGGCGGGATAAGGCGGGCCAAATCCTGGGAACATCTGCCGTAAAAGTATCTGTAAAACAGGGATTTCTCGGTCACATGTTTGCGGTGTTTCAGACTATCCAGATTCCGGGTCAACTCTGGGTCACCGACGAGACGCACAACTCTCTTCTGAACGGAATCCAGTAGCTTTATTATTATTTTCATTCATTCATCGGAATAAAAGAGACACTCATTCGATTACACTATTCCTTTGTATGTATATATTCGTCAAATATTTCACTTCATACGTGGCCCTCCGTTCGCTCCGGGGGCGTAATCAAACAAACCTAACCCAAACTAACCCAAGACATTCCCAAATGAGGAAAAACAAACTAAAAAATATTTGCATTTTCGACTGACAAATTTCATTTTTTTTTTATTTCCGGCGTGTTTTGGGTTAGTTTGGGTTAGTTTTGTTTGGTTGCGCCCCCGAAGCGAGCGGAGGGTCATGCGTGAAGTGGAATATTAAATATACTTAAATAGTAAACAACACTGTTATTCCCGATAAGAAAATGTGCAACTTTTGGAAACACTGTGCTAGGCCCCCGCTGTCGGTTACTAAAATTTCATTATTTTCACGTTACAATTTCAATATTTTCACGTTACACCTGGGAAGGTCGTAGTGGAAGTTTGCCCTTCTAGGGCAATTTAGGCTCAAAACGCGAATATTTTTTCGGCTCAAATGTGGCGAATCCTCCGATTTTTTTGGCTTAAGCTACTCTATAGAACACCCCTTTTCTAGCGAAAGAAAGCGAAAGAAATTCTGTAAAATCGACACAACCAACCTATATATCATCAGACCCTTAATTTGATGATATCTTTGAAGATTTTTAACCTTTCTTATATTTTTCTTGCATTTGGTGATTATTATACGCGGTTAACTAATTTTTATATATTTCGGATAACTCTCTAAACTGAACTCTCTAAATTATTTTTATTACATAACAATTCCGAACGTTCTATAAAGAGCGTTTTGGAACATACTTGCTTCAATATTGCCTAACTTTTAATACAAAAATTGATCGCTAGAGAATTTATATGAATTAGCTACGATAAACCGTTTTTTTCCAAATTAAGCGACGTCATCAATGGCGTAAATACAAAACCTTCGGGAAACGAACTCTACTTCTTATTACTACAACATATTTATGTAATACATACAACAAATAATATCATAGAATACTATCCTTATTATAAAAATGAGATATTATTATATGACATATTTTGTACTATAAGACTGTAATATAAAAAAACTGTTATTAATTTTAACGTCTTAACCTAATCAATATTATCAATAATAATATGGTAAGAATAACCTCGTGCGCCTATGGGAAGGCAAGATTTTTTACGTGCTAGTCCTCTACCCCCTTCAGTCGTTGTTAAGGTTCACTCGCTTGGCGCACTATACGTTGTTATTGATAAAAAGCTAAAACAAAAAAAAAATCTTTCTTTATTTTCGATACTTATCGACATTCTAAAGCTTCTCTTATCTAGCTCCTAATGTTCTTATTCAGGATATATTAGTATATTTATATTTATAGTACATCGTAATTAAACAAATATTTCGCATCTAGGAAAAAAGGTGTGAGCTTAAAACCACACGATAAAAGTGAAATCTTTAGCATAGCGATATTAAAAACTATATGTAACGTAGAAGTGATGAAACTAAACCGAGCGGTCACCATTCAAGTACTAACCACGCTCGAAGTTGGTTAAGTTCAGTGATCGGAGGGCAACTACTTTTTATAGTCCTACGGCGCGCGTACATTTATGCAACGATTTCAAGAAGTTTCGTTATATAAACATTCGATTGTACCCCTATCAGAGTACCAATAATAACAAATAATATTGAGTAGATTTACTCAGCAAAAATCCTTTGATGTTTTTGGATCAAACGCAAAAGCCGCAGCACGGTAAAATAGTTATTTGTGTATTTAGAGCGCAAAGTAACGGATTGCCGCTTGAGAAAGAATGTTACTGCGCGACGCGTAGCGGAGCGCAGTAATCTTTCGAAAACGGCAATCTTACTTTGCGCTCGAAAAACACACAGAACTTTTTCTACAGCCGCATTTTTTTAAATCAAATGCACATTTTTCTCTATACTTATTCTAAAATTTGCAAATGGCTGTCAGTTTTGACATATATGTTCGGGCTTCGGGCATATTTAGAACAGGATTGCCAGGAACAAACTGTAATAAACGCACGACTATCATTTATTTATCTTCGGTTTCCATGACCACTCAGCACACTAGACGGAAAAAGTGAGAATTTCCTTTTCCATGTTCGCGCTAGAGCGCAAAATAAGGATCCGCGGCATTAGTCGATTTTGCGATTTCATTTGAATTTAGTATTTAGTTATTTTGCGCGCGGCTGTAGAAAAAATTAGTTTTTACTCTACCTGCAGCAGCGAGCAGTCTGTGAGGGGAGATTCAAAAGTATTAGCTGATGCGAAATTATTTCCTCGGTTATTATTTGATACATGATATTTCAAAGAGCGATTAAGGTAATTTTAATACGTGATTCAAATGAATAAAACTATGTAACAAAGTTATACAAAATAGTAACTTATACAAAATGCAAAAACATTATAAATAAAGGTAATACCAATTAAAATAATTTATTTGGCAGTTTGTAACTTGATTTATTTTTTAAAAACATGTATAAAGCAGAAAGTTCAAAATATCTGTCAAATATTGTGGGAATTTAAATATTAAAAAGAACATATTAAGCTAGTAAACTACATTTACAGCTTCTTAAAGGTATTAACACTGCATTACTCGCGCTACCAGTATTTCTCTCACATTTTCTGCGAAATCGTCAGTTTTCGGATTTGGCTTTGCGAGCGGAGCTGTCCTCCACTCTAGCTGACTTATTTGGTGTCTTCTATAACATGGCCAATTAATCGGGTGCATTTCTCAAGTGATTGGCTGCATTTGTGAGAATTTCTCTCATCGCGCTACGTCTTCCGTAGTACTTTTGAATTGCGAAACATTGAAAATGTTTTTGCTCTCCTGTTATGGGGCACCAAATTGTGAAAAAGTGCATGCTGCATTTGCCACACATGACGTCATATGCGTGAGAGATCATGTTAGTTTGGGTTAGGGTTTATGCGGCCGGAATATGTTCAAATGACAAAAATAAATTAAAACTAACTGAAACTAACCGAAAGTTGATTGAACTACTAACCCAAACTAACCAAAAGTAACCAAAAGCACCTAAAGGATTAAAATGTATCGGAACAGATTAAAAAAATTAAAGTAAGTTGAAAGTAACTCAAATTAGCCGAACTTTTGCGGCTAACCAAAACTAACCAAATACATTAAAATTAGTTATCGGATCCGGTTCAAATTACTAAAATAAATTGGAACTAACTGAAACTAACCGAAAGTTGACTGCACAACTAACTAAAAGCACCAAAGAGGGCTAAACAGTATCAGGACAAATTAAAAATATTAACTTAAATGAACCGAATTTTGGCGACTAACTAAAACTAACTGAAAACATTAAATTTGATTATAACGTATCGAAGTCGGTTCAAGTGACTAAAATCAATTAAAACTAACTGAAATTAACCGAAAGTTTATTGAGCGACTAACCAAAATTAACCAAAAGCACCAAAAAGGGCTACAACGTATCGGAATAGTTTAAAACATTAAAGTAAGTTGAAACTAACCCAAATTAACCAAATTTTGGCGACTAACCAAAATTAACCAAAAACATTAAAATTGTTTATAACGTATCGGCACCGGTTCAAAT